>PVJA010005612.1:0-78088 GCA_004027025.1 Myocastor coypus
AGGAGGAGGGTGGCCCTGGGCATGGCTTCCCTCTGCACCCTGAGCCTTCGCATCTTCCCTGGGGCTGTGCTCCCTCGTGGAGACCAGCTCCCCACCCTGAGCATCCCCAGGCCCGCTCCAGAGAGCAGATAACACAGCTCTGAGCTCTGTCGCACCCGGGGTGCCCAGATGGCCCTCTGGGAAGGAGCCAGGACAGCTCAGTGGCTCAGGGAACCCTTTTAAGCCAAGAGAGCTGCAGAAGGCAGAGAAGTTGGGCCAAAGTGTGTGTGTCAGAAGTCCTGGGTCCCAAGAAAAATTTGGGAAGTACAGCCTGGCACCGTGGCGCGCATATGTAGTGGTGGACACTTGGGAGGCTTACAGGCAGGAGTAGCCCTTAATCCAAGACTTCAAGGCCAGCCTGAGAGCAATACAGCAAAACTTCCTCCCAAAAACAAAAACGGTTACCAACTGCAACCCCATTTCTTAGATCGCCACGCCACCGTGTGGACAAAATGCTCCCTACAGGGTAAGTGGATGGGGACCCATTGAGCTTTCCTTTACAGACACGGCAGTCGGACACAAGCAGAACAGAAGGGATGCGGAGGCCAGTGGTGACAGCCCACCTGGTCCCTTGGCGTTTGTGTCCCTCACATGGTGTCTAGAACAGGAGCCTCCCATGTCCCTCTGAACAACACTGAGGACTTGTAGGTCACAGAGGCCCCTCTGAGTCTGGTCTGACTGTGCCACTTGGAAGGGGATGGGGAAGGGATAGGAATGGAGGAGGAGAAGGAGGAGGAGGGGAGCCTAGGGTGAAGAGGAAAGGGAAAGGGACAGGAGGGAGGGGCGTTGGGAGGGAGAGGAGGAGAGGGAGGGAAGGAAGAAGGTGAAGGATACTGAGGGGATAGGGGAAAGGAAAGCAAAGGAGAGGAGAGGGGAGGGGAGGGCAGGGGAGGGCAGGGGAGGAGAGGGGAGGAAGGGCGGATGGAAAACAAGGAAAGGAGTGGGGGGACAGGGCGGGAGGCATAAGGTGAATTCTCATCCCACACAGAAGTGTGTGAGGAACATGTACACACACGTGTGCACACACGCTCAAGCACGCTGGCACACAGGCTTGAGTCTCTACTAGCTGCACTACATCAGGGCTGGACTTAGCCAAGGAGGTCACAAAGGGCGCCCTCAGATCTACCTGCAGGACCCAACAGAAAGGAGGTGACTGCTTGCGGATGCGCAGCTGTGCTGGCACCTGGGGGCTGCATCTCTGGGGGTGGGAACACCTTGCCCCAAGTCCCTCCTGCCAGAGACACCTCCCCGGCCCATGTGTCTACCTTGGCCCACGCTTCCAGGACTGAGCTCCTATGCCTGCGCCCTGGGCCCCACATGCCCAGGCCCTCAGGCGCACAGAGCTCTTCTGAGCAGCCTCTGTCCTGCTCCCTCCACCACCATCCAGTGCTGCACCCATCGCCGCTCAGGCTGTGATTCACTGCATACCTGGAGAGCTCAAAGCCAGCCTGCTGTGACCCCACTGCACTGTACCCTAGGGGTGGACAGGACTCAGTTTCATGCTGGATGAAGGGGCCTAGACAGATGGGTACTGAGGCCAGGACCAGCAGTACCTGGGGCAGTGGGTGCTTTCTCCATGCCCGAAGAGCACCCAACAGTATTTGGGGATCAGGCTTCACACAGGACCCCGTGAAACTCACCAGACCCCGTTTCTTATGCTCAGGGCCTTGATCGTAATACCAGAGCCCTGGAACAGGAAGAAGTGCAGCCCAGGGCCAGCCCAGGACAGTGGGGCAGCCAGGAACAAAAGCGAGGAGGGCCAGAGCCTGGGCTTTCCTCACCCCTTGGTGCGGGGACACCAGCCTCACCCAGCCTCGCTCCGTCTATGTCAGATTCCAGAAGCAATGCAGTCTCATGCACAGCCCCATGGCTTCCCATGGGGGATCAGGAGCCCAATCAGTGGGCAGTGGGCATTACAATTGTGCTGGGCAGCACCAGAGCATTAGCACCACCCCTGCCGGGAATTCTGCTGCCCTTCCAGGTCCAGGGAAACCAGAAGCACTGGGGCTCAGAGCCTAGGAAGCCTTGGAGGTCTGCACTGCAACTCTGGGAGCGGGCAGAGGGCTGGGGCGTGGGCATCACCATGGCCACCCACCATGCATATCCATTCCTTTTCCCGGGGCGGGGAGGGGGTCCTCCCGGCAGGAACCTGCACCATGCAGCCTGTCCTGGCCCCCAAAGCCAGGTCTCCTGCCTGCCATGCCGGATGACCTAGCAGACTAGGTCACGATGAGGGGCTGCCTGGCTCAGGGTCAGGGTGTCTGTATTGGGGTGGGCTCAGGCCTGACCTCTGGCTCTGTTCTAGCTCCATAGCATTTCCACTGAGGAAACTCTGAAGTCCTTTCCATAGTCTTCCAGGGGCATAGAGAGGCATAGAGGCATAGAGAGGCTGCTTCTCACCTAAGGCCAACATGGGACCTTAAGAACCCCAGCCCAGATTCAAACTCCAGCCTCCCATCAGACTCCCGGACCCCGCTCCTGGCCCTGGGTTGCGTGAGAACAGACCCTGCTAGGGCTCTGGGCCTCAGCCTGTCCTCTTCTCCCGCTGCTGGCACTGAGCCTAAAGGCAGGAAGTGGTGAATCGTCCTTGTTGGCGACTCCTGTTCAGCTCCTCTGCTGCTCCCGGGCAGTGCCACTCAAGGCAGTGCTGAAGTCTGCCAGAGCCTCAGGGACACTTGACTGGGGCAGGGAAAGAGGGCCACCTGAAGGCAGTCAAGCCACTTCCTCTGAAAACGCTGCTCATCCCAACTGTACAGCCCCTTTCCCACATGTGGCTCTGGGTCAGAAATTCCCCCGTGGCCACAGATCTGTGGCTTCCTTTCCCCTCCCCCACTAGCAATTGCACCTGGAAACTTTATATAAAGGAAGCGGTTGCTCCTGTGGCCAACAGCTGAGGAGAGGAGCTTCTGGTCAAAGTGATTCAGCAAGAAGCCGCCCTCCCGCTAGAGCAGACTGCCCGCCCACCCTTAGGTGCACAGGGCGCCACCCGCCAGCGCCCATGCAGCCCAGCACTGCCCTTGCCATGTGGTCGGCCATACTGCTCACCCTCTGCTGCCTCTCTGTGGACTCCTGCAGGGCCCCCCCAGGTAAGAGGACACCCCGCCACCTGTCTCAAGTGGGGGAGCGTAGGAGGCCCAGGCCCTGCCCTCTCTGGTCCTCCTAGGCCCTTCTTGGCTGGAGCCCCCAGGAAACCGAGGTAGGGAAGGGGTTGGAGGGTGGCAGGGTGGGGAGCAGCAGACAGTAGGAACAGGGTCACAGGGGGTGGGGGAGGCCGCAGAGCTCTGTCTCCAGCAGGGAAGCATCCTGTGTGTCCTGTGTCCCCGAGCTTGGGGCACAGCCTGAGACCACTCTGGGAGGGGTGAGACAGGAAGAGTGGAGGCCGAGCACACAGGGAGGTCTTCTGCTGGCTTTCTGCCCTGAGGGGGGCTGGCCCTCTGCTCCCTGTCGCCTGCACCTGAGGGCCAGCAAGTGGGACAGGGAGGAGGAAGAGGATGCTGCCACTCTGGAAACTGGGGCAGGGCCAAGCCAGGTGGCTTGACCGGCATGCAGCCACACGTCCCCAGCAGTAGAAGTTGGCCACAGTGGCCTAGGCCTGCTGGGGCAGGGGATGGACCCTACAGCAGCTGCCTCTGGATGGGTGCTGAGGGACCAAGCCCCTCTGATCTAGGGATGGGGCAGAATAGGCATCACCCTACTATAAAGTGTTTCCCCTTTACTGGTATGGCTGAGAGCCCCCCCCCCCCAGGCTACCATGAGGTCAGAGCCGGGGACCCTGGGGTGGGAGGCCAAGGCGCAGCAGGGACACTCCCCAGCCAGTACACGTACGCCCTCACACCCAGGGTCTGTGGCAGGCGGACATCCTAGGGCCACATCTGTGCACACCCCACTCCCTGGGTGTGTTCAGTGTCCTGCAGGGCTTCACAGCCGGCAGAGGAAGGACTTCCCCCCACCCCCCTGGTCCACGTTTGGCTGTGAAGCCAGCAAGGGGTGACTGTGGGCGTGCACACGGAGTGCACATGGTGGGGCACAGATGCTGGCCAGGCGCATAGCTGAGGGAACACAGGTGAGGGGCTCTGGTGACAGCCACAGGTGAAGACAGGTGAGGGGTACACAGGTGAGTGTACAGGGGAGGCGCAGTGCACAGTAAGGTACACACCAGCGGAGATGCACAGCTGAGAGGCCCCCGGGGAGGGGCACACAGGTGAGTCTGCACAGGTAAAGCTAGCTGAGGCTCGGGCAGAGGGACAGAGAACTGGGCAGCCCTGTGGGCGGGCAGGGGCCAAGTACCCCACTGACCTAGTTCTGTGTGTCTCTCAGATTTCTGTTCCCAGGACCCCAACTTGGATATCCAGCCAGGATCCCCCAAACCAATAAACACTAACAATCCCAGAGTCCTCAAAGCGGCCAGATACAGTGTGGAGCAGTTCAACAACGACACCAACGACATCTTCCTGTACAAGGAGGCCCACATCAGCAGAGCCCTGGTACAGGTGAGGCTGGCACAGGGGCAGGAGTCTCCTGCTGCTGGGCCCCGGCCTCAGGCACTTGGCACTATCTGCCCCACCTTTGTCCAATTACACCCTGGCTCAAACCTATTCTTCCCCGAGCTGCAGAAGCTCCACACTTCCCAGTGACCTCTCAGTACCCCTCCAGGCAGACACATCCCTGTCAAAAGGGCCAGGTGACAGCCACAAGAGAGGGGACACATCAGGAGCCATATGTAGGGCCCAGGGACACTCCCCAGCCAGTACACGTGCACCCTCACAGCCAGGGCCGACAGCAGGCGGACATCCTGGGGCCACATCCTGTGCACACCCCACTCTGTGGGCGTGTTCAGTGTCCACTTCACAAGCTGGGAGCCCCCAGGTCCTGCAGGGCTTCACAGTCAGCAGACGACAGGCTTCCCCCTGTGAGACTCCATGTGTGTAGTGCTTGGGAGAGAAGGAGCCTGAGGGCTGCTGGGCCCCGCTATACTTGGCTGTGTGAACTCAGGCACATACTGAGATGTAAGAACATTAGGAAGCCTGTGGCCGAGGACAATCTGGGTGTGGCCAGCACCCCACCCCAGAGCCATGGTCTTGCCGGGGCAAGTTGCCCTGAAGTCCTCTGTGGGAGGACAGGACAGAGACCCTTGTTCTTTGGTGATGCTGGGGACTTTATCTGACAAGGTACTGGCAGGCCTGAGGCTAAACCACGAGGAATTTTTCCTCTCCTGCTCCACAGGACAGATGAGTAGGAACAGAGACAGCTGTGAAACTCCAAACCCAGTGCTCCCAGGGGGGCCTGTGGGGCACAGAGCTGGGAACGCAGCAGGCACCCTCCTCTGACTCCTCAGGTTCCCAGGGCTCTGGCCTGGGTCAGCAGCTGGAATGAGGGGCCAGAGTGGCCTGAGCTGGTGTCCTGAACAAAGGCTCCAGGTAGCAGAGCCATGCTGGGAGGGGCCCACGCCTGGCAGGTGCACGGCTCAGGCCTGGTACTCACAGCTCAAGGCCTACCCGGGGGCACTAGGTCACCAGGCTATAGCCTCTGCCCCCCAGGTGGTGAAAGGCCTGAAGTACATGCTGGAGGTGCAGATCGGCAGGACCACGTGCAGGAAGACCCCGCACCCCGATCTGGACCACTGTGACTTCCAAACCAGCCCTCCCCTGCAGCAGGTAAGCATGCAGGGCCAACTTCCTGACCACCTGGCACCCAGCACCCAGACAGGGGCAGGGAGGGGCAGCATCCATTCAGGCCTTGCAGAGCACACATGCCCTTCCCTCCCGATGTCAGAGATCCAGAGCCCGCCAGCTCTGTGAGGCCTGACCCCAAAACCTTCAGGTAACTCAGAAACAACAGTGTGAGACATGTCACAGCGTGACAGCTATCACATGTGCCAGGTATGACAGGTGAGTGTGACGAATCATCTCTGAAGAGGGAAGACGAAGGGGATAAAAAAAAAAAAAATCAACAATCCATAAATACAAATACAGGTAAAATTTATTCTTGAATCATGCTTTCAAATTTCCTGCAGGTTTGAAATTTTCAAAATAAAAACAGCAGAGACAGCTCCCTCAGGCAGGACCACACAGACGTGTACACCCAAAGCATACATGTACACAAAAAGCACACATGAACACACACGTGAGCACATTAAACCACATGAAAGCAGGCTCCTAGTGGCCCAGGAGCTGGGTGGCACCAGAGCTGGGCTGGGCTGGGTAGGCAGGGCCCAGACAATGGGGGTGGAGCCTGGCTGGGGGCGGGGCCTGGGAGTGAGGGTGTGGGTCTGAGCTCCTCCTTTGTTTCAGACTCTCTGGTGCTACTCCGTGGTCTGGGTCATCCCTTGGCTCCAGTGGGTCCAGGTGACAGTGCTCAGCTGCCACTGACTTCGCCTCTGGATGCGGCACGTGCAGCGGACACCTGCACTCCAGCCCAACAGCCATGGCCCCTGCTGGCCAACGGACACACAGTGGATCCTAACAGGGACCTAGGGCGACACGATGACAGCATGGCAGTCTGGACCACATCCATTCTGTCCCAATGTCCTCTGAGATCAGTTTCACAGGCACAGTAGCCCTGAACTTGGTCTTGGGGTGAGTGCTATTGAGGACTTCCATTCCATCAAGAGCACAAGTCCTTGGCTAACCACCCAATGGAAGACCAAGCATGCTACCAATCTGGACACTTCTTGGGCAAACTGAGGAGTGAATAGAGAGCTGATGACATAAAACAATGCTGTGTGTCACTTTTTCCCATGTCTGGGGACTGAACCTCCACACCCAGCCCATTTTAGTTTTTGAAACAGGATCTCAGTATGTTGCCCAGGCTGGCTTCAATCTCCAAAGTAGCTGGGATGAGAGCCTCACACCACCAGGTGTCCACCTGTATCCAGAAGGATCAGGAAGGTCAGACAAGGTCACCAGGCCCCTCCCCTCAAAAGTCAGGCCCAGCCTCACCTCTCAGGTCAGCGACAGCACAGTCAATAGAGGTCACCTGACCCACCACCTGCCCACCAGGACCCCTCACCAGGCTCTGTGGCCCTCACCTATGTGTGGGTGCTCAAATCCCACTGCAGCCCTACAGGCCTGCACCCGGCTCTGGGTGCACCATCCAGGGACAGGCCCTCACCCCTTCTCACACAGGGAACTGGCCTCTGCAGAGCCCCTTGACCATGACCACCACGAGGTACCCCAGGCCTCCTCAGTTGTGTGAGCAGATGCCAGATGAGGCTTACAAACACCACACCACCCCTTTATTATCCAACCTATCACAGAAGAAAATGTCCCTCCTCACTAGCTCTGATGACACAGAGAAGACACTGCTCTGCCACAATAGGCCCACGCCCGATCCCATGCCAGCAAGCAGGACCATGCAGGCCCAGCCACACCCCACACCACCCCATCCCCTCCCTCATCAAACAGTAACCCCTGTGGCAGACCCAAACCCAGGTGACGGGGACACCCTAGAGATGGGAAGAATGTCTGACCAGCACAGGTAGCTTTGCCTGTTCTTTTCATGCATCTGCTTCACACTGGCAGAGGGAATCACTGAGACACCACAGGGACACTGCTTCAGTGAGCGTCACTGAGAAAACATAAGGTTAAAGCCCCAGCTCCTAAGGCACACAAGGGTTGTGAGCGAAAAAGCAGCACTTTGCAAGACCAAAGCACTGCTGCGGGTCTACCCCAGAGCATTCTGCTGTGCCAGTGAGGGCCACGTACTGTGGCCACCACCTGAGCAGGTCCTGAAGGCCACCTGTTTGTTCCCAGTCCAGCCACACGGCATGTTTCTGCCCTAGCACCAGGAGCACCCAGTTCTGAGGGTGCCAGCTGCAACTCTGGGCCAACATGAACCCTGGGTGCTTCGTTCTCACCTCCACCAGCCCACAGCTCCCCACACACTAGGAGTTGGTGAGCACAGCTGGGTGTGGTGCACAGCCAGGTGTGGCACTCCAGGGGATCACGTCGGCTACTCGGAACGGAGGCGAGGGATCACTTCAGCCAACAACTTGGCAACCACCACGGGCAACATAGCAAGACCCCATCTCAAGTGTGTGGAACTCTTCCACTCTAGACCACTCGATAAGAGTAGGCTGCTAATAAAACCCCAAAGGGGTCCTAGGAAAGTTAGTAACTGAATCCTTACTTTTTATAACAGACAGCATAGGCCTGTGATGAATCAACAGAAATTTCCAAATCACAGTACCGTTACCTTAGCAGAAGGCTCTTTCACAAGTGAGGAGCCTGTTGCAGCTCATCTTGCCAAGCTACAGATAACAGAGGAAGTGACACTCGAGACAGAGAACCAGTATCTCAGTCAGAATCAAGACGCCTCTGCTGAAAACTGTGAAAACCACTTGTCAGCTTCTCATCAGTGAGAACTGAGCACAGGAGAACCACAACACCGGGCACAGACGCAGCAGGCCCCCCCTGGCAGTAGGACACGGGCTGGCTAGAGGCTCTCGTGCTTCCCCCTGCAGGCCATGAGCAACCCCAACGGCTGTCCTGTCAGGAAATGTTGCCTCATCTGAGCTGTGGAGGTTCTTGCCTCTTCTCATGGTCACTCATTCCATGTGATATCACAGGGATCATGCAAGGTCGCCAACTGCCAGCCCCTGAAGGAGGCACAGCCGGCACTCAGGGCGGGCGAAGGATCATGACTGTCCCTACCTCTGAACTTTGCGAGCATTATTCAAACTGTTATCTCGTCAAATACTCCCAACCCCCAGACAAGAAAGCACGTGGTCGGCAGGAGCCACCCCAAGTTGCCGGGAAGCCAGCAGTCAGGACCACGGAGCTCTGCAGTCTCGCCGTGTGGCCCTAACCCTCGGCCAGGACAGCCCTCACAGCAACATGGAGAGACGAATCTCCAGTCACTGAAATGATTACAGAGAAGAAACTCCCAGGCCATGCCATCAGAAGCAAAATGAGTTCAAAATGATTTTTTATTATTATTATCAAAAGTAAGACCAGTGTGTCGACCTGTCACGACGTACAGCAGTTGCGATGTAACACCAGCAGGTGATAGGACTCCACACATGCACTGCCCACAGGGTAGGACAAGGGCAGAGATGGTGCATTCCTGGGTGGTCTCTGTGGTGCAGGCTCCCACAAGGTCAGTCCCCACAGAAGAGCCCACACGGGCCTCATACCCCAGATCCGAAGGCTTTCTCTCCATCTACTTAGGTCTGGAAACCTCTGTTGTGCAGGGCGGCCAGGTGGTAGGAGGTGAAGCTGGGGACCCCACACACAGTGCGGGAACCCAGGCTGTATCTCACACTCACACTGTGCTCCCTGGCCCTTTTGTGCCACCCCAAAAGCACATGTCCCCCTGAGAGAGGGACACCTAGGCCTCAGGATAGAGCAGGAGCAGCAATGAGGCTCTGGCAGCTCATCAGTGGCTCTGGCCATCAACCCTGAACTCCGTGGGCAGAGCGAGTGTCCCACATCCTAGAGAAAGACAGTCCCTAGAAACATTTGTTCTTTTAAGAGAAAATGGCTTTCTATGAATTAATCTTCCTTCTAAAGGTGAAGTCACTCCCAGGAGAGAGGTCCCCTTGGGCTGCAGCTGCCTTTCCATCCACGTCTCTCAGGATGCACAGGTGCTGGCACAGCTGTGCCCACAGCTGCTCTAGCTCCCCAGCACACCCAGGCCTAGATAGACTGCAAGCTGAGCCTGCAGAGAAAGGGCGACCGGAAGGAGCCCAGGTACAGGTAGCCGTCATGCTCATGCACCTCGCTGATGTAGGTGGCCACCAGCCCGTCGGGGTCGTGCAGGCTCCTCCGGAAGGCACCGCTGTCACTGAGCTCCAAAACCAGGCTGTACCGTGGCACAAACTTCAACACTGTCTCCTGGCTGAGCAGCTAGGGAGAAGCACAGAGACCCTCTTACCTAAGAAGGCCACTCACAGGCAACCCAGCACACACACACACACACACACCTGGGGGGGAGGGCAGAACCCAGAACTCCTACACCTGCGCCCCCACAGACCAGGCCACAGAGGCAGCAGGACAACTCTGCCCCCTCACACTGGAAAGCCAAACTGAGTCCCATCCAGGGAGCCAGGGCTGCTGGAGACCTCAACCCAGCAGAACGTGGCTTCAGGGAATCAACAAGTTCCCTGGTGAGGGTCAAAGAATGTCAGGCATGCAGGGTACAAAGGAAGGAGACCAGGAGAGCTCCTGTTTAACACAGTTTTTGAAAGTTCAGTGACCACGAGGCAGCCTTGGACAGGGCCCGTGCTACCAGCCTGCTGCAGGATCCCACATGGGCACAGGCTGTGGAGCCGATGAGGAGGCTGAGGCAGAACCCACCCAGGACGAGGCTGATGGCTGCAGAGAAGGACCCAGGAGGAAGCTGAGACATGGGGATGGACACAGGAATATAGTGAGGAGCAGGCATCCAGCCAGGCACCCCCTAGTCATGCCTCCTCAACCAAGAAATGTGGGCAGCTCCAGAAGGCTCACCAGCATGGGAGAGGCCACAGGACAACCTGCAGGACTCCAGGGCCTCCTCAGACACAAAGCCTTCCTCCCTGCTCCTTCCTCTTACCCCAAAAAGCCCATGCTCTTGCCTCCAAAACCACAACCTCCACAGCCAGCTCTGAGTGACTGGCCCTGGCACCCCAGTCAGCTGCTTGCCGTAGACTCCAGTCAGGACCCAGCCTACACTGGCCACTGAAGCAGAAGCACCACTCTCCACCTAGGCCTGGCCCTCCTGCCCAAGCCCCACAGCAAGGGGCCTCAGTACTGGCTGCTTATGTGTGCACCTGACCCTGCATTCTGATCCCACTCTGGCCCCATAGCCAGCAGGACAGCCCCAGGATGCCCAAGCTTCCGCTAGCAGCTGCTGCAGGCTTCCTAACACCACGCCCTCAGCAATGTAGCCAAGGTTGCTTGAGGTTGAGCAGGGTGGGTGCGCAGGCGACCAGGACCACAGTGACCAGGGGAGGCCTCAGACAGAGCTTAAGGACTAGGGTGTCCCTGCAGCAGAATTGGGACCCATGGGTAAGGGTGCTGAAGGGGCTCTGGGCACCACTGGTAGGTGGGTGGTGTTTTTATAGGAGTGAGGGTTTCAGGAGGGCCAAGGGCAGACCCTATGGAGATAGCAGGAGAAATGGGCAGAAAGTACAGGCCAAACAAGAGCAAGGAGAAACCTTGATGGCTGTTCTCTCTGTGAAGATATGGCAAGGAGCAGGGCAGGGACGGGGGACCTGAGTCAGCCAGAGAGGAATGATTTGAGCTTTATCATAGGGTAGGCCCTAGAACTCAACAGGCAGAGTTGACAGAAAGTTCCCAGAAACAGAAACCAGAAGATCTCAGGGAGATAGCTCAGTGGCATAAGCACCTGCCTTGGCAAGCGCAAGGTGCTGAGTTTGATTCCTCAATATCAAAAAAAAACTAGAAATAGAGTGGGGGGTGGTGATAAACATTTAAATTTACATTTCAGGATGAAAAATCAAGTCTGCTTTAAATAGGTATCACAAGTACAAAGATCATGAGTAGAACTAGAACTTTTAAGGGTATAAAGGTCAAAAAGATCACAGTTAGATTAAATTTTCATTGTATTTGAGGACTATAGTTCTCTAGTTACCTTGAAAATCATCCTTTTGATCCAGGGCTTCTCTGACAGGAAGTCCAGCATGGAGAACCCAGGGTTCTGGCGGATGGTAGACATGGCAACCCAGTAGCCCCCGGAGCTGCTGGGCCGGATGTTGTCGGGGAACCCAGGCAAGTTCTCCACAAACATGTCAGCCCCGCCCTTCATCAGGCCTGACACATAGACCCTGGAAAGTACCACACAGACAGTGAGTACAGCCCCGGACGAAGAAGGATGTCTCAGCCAAGTACCCAGCAGGTCCCAGTCCAGGCACTGGTGTGGAACCATTGTGGGGTTGTCCCTTAAGAGCACCCAAGGGGAAGCAGGTGGGGACTGAGGCCCAAGACAAAGGGAAAGAGGCCCCAGCTGTGCTGGCATTGAGACCCTGGCAGACTACAACCCCCAAGGGGCTAGAGTACAAGAGAAGCCTGCCCTGGAGCATGGCTTGCACCACAGGACACAAGGCAAGGACAGCAGCTGGCCCAGCTCCCGCCCACCTGGTCTCCACCCACAGCAACACCACACACCTGCGTATCCTTGCCATGGTTGTTTCTGACACCAGGACGAAGTCCTCCTCGGGAGACAGTTGCACCCCATTGGGAAACTGCATCTGGTCCAGGAGCACCCGCACCTCCTGGGTCTCGGTGTCATACTCCAACAGCCTGGGGAGTAGGCGCGGTCACACGGGAGGGGGTGCATGCTTGCAGCCCAGCCCAGCTTCCCGCTGGGAGGTGACTCCTCACCCGGGTCCTGGCTGGGCACTGCACTGCTCTGGAGTGGTATCAGTCCCAGGCCCTCCAGTGGGCCGGCTGTCTGTCCACACCATCCTGTGGCAGGCTAGCCAGTGCCATTTTATTTCCCCAAAGCAGAACAAAGAGCACCTGCTCCCTTACCAGCTCCAAACACCATCAGCACCCTTTGAAGGGACTGAAGGGCCACACTGTGGAGCACACCACACTCCAGAGTATGTTGGCCCACGGGGTCACCTGCCAGGCACTGCCAGGGAGAGGGGACGAGGGTGCACCTACCGCCCGTCATCAGTGCCTTCCATAACCAGCAGCAGGAAATCCCGCCTCTGCCACTTGCTGCTGGAATCAGTGAAGTAAATCTTCCGTCCATCCCGAGTGACGGCAAGGTCGTTCACAAAGGACATTTTCCTTCCCTCAATGGGTGTATCAGAGGACAGCAGCAACTTCACTTGCCCTAGGATGAGAAAGAGCAACAGAGAGAAAAAGACTGGCTTCCATTCCAAGCACTTGCTTCTCAGTGGTTCGGACATTGATCAATGCAACTAATATAAAAGAAGAAAACTAAAATGAATTCTTTCGAGTCTCCTGTCAGTGGGCCGGGGATATAGCTCAAGGGCACAGCACCTGCCTGGTAAACACAAGGTCCTGAGTTCTATTCCTGAAGCCAAAAAAAAAAGCAATGGCATATCTACTGATGGGTACCTACAGACAAATGGGTGCCCAAGAATGGGGTCCTACCAAGGACAAACAGGTGCCCAAGGACAGATACCCAGCAGCCCTCTACGGGGCCACATCCTTGGCATGAACCTGCACTGAGAAAGCTATAACCTAGTCACAGTGACAGAAAAACCAAATCAGGGGACAGAGGGTGGGGAAGAAGAGCAGCTGAAAGGTAAAAAAGGAACAGCAACAGAGAGAGACAGAAAATAAAGATAGCTACAGAGTTAGAAAGGAGTTCTAGCAGCCTCAGAGCAAGTCCTTCTGAGATCCTAAAGTTAAAACTCCACTGTCTGGGAGACAGGCCAGAGCCTTCAGCAACGGGGACTGACACCCGCTGCCACACAGCATTGCCCAGTGCCTGATGGGTGGGAAGCCTCAGCGGGGCCTCCACCACTCTAACAAAGCCTACAGAGTCTACCCATGCCTACACAGAAGATCTGAAACTGTCCTGAAGGAAAATGAGCCCCTGTGACTTACGTTTCTGGGGGTTGATTTCAAATAGCCCCTTGTATGCGTCGGCCACAAACAGAGTGCCGTTGGGCCCTGCACGGATGCCCAGGGGCCTCCCACAGGCAGGCTCATCCTCGCGGGTCTCTAGGAAGAAGCAAACAGGCATTGGGAGGTAGAGAAGGCCAACACACCTGCTGCAGGGTCTAGCGCCTCACCCTGCACTGGACAGACTTAGGGCTATCCAGTCCTATTACCACAAAGAAATACTCTAATATAAAAGATGAATTTAAAAAAAAAAAAAAAACTAGTGAGAAGAAGCCATGCGCTATCAGTTTGTAAACAGTGAGGTTCTACTCTAGGTTTCCAAAATCTGACTCATGTAAGGGTATTTAGATTTTAAATGGCACTGCCGCATTCCTGAGACACTCCCTACCGGAATCACGTACAAGCACCTCAAGATGATACACCCACCTGCTTTTCTCCTAGCACTCCTACAAGGTCCATTAACCCCTGAAGTGACCCAAAAGGGACCCCAAGTCCAGGGGACCACTGAAGGGGCAGGGCCCCGAGAAGTACCACGTGGAGCCCAGAGACCATGTGTCAAACGGATAGTTTGTGGTGACACCTAACACGATCCCCCAACAGATGCCCGGCATTTTTCTCCACAGGTAAAACTGGCTTCCAGGAGAAGCAGTTCCTTGAGCACACCTCGGAGTGGTAATGACAACTTACTGCATGGGCCTGAGCCAAACCGCGCGATGGTCTCTACTTCACCATTTTCCAGTTTTAGGACCCGGCCGTCGGCGGTACCAGTGAACAGCACATCTGTTTACAAAGCACAAAGGGGAAGGTCATGCGGGGCTGAGCGAGGACTGTGACCACCCCAACTTCTACAGTGGGGAGGGGAGTGGGGGGAGTGCAGATGCTGGAGATGAAGGGAAAAGCTACCACAGAATGTCCAAGATTCCTTAAGGCTCCTGACGACACTACCATGGGGGTAGCCATGGACTAGGTCCACCCTGTCAACTCTAAGAGAACTGCTAGGAGCTCTGAGATACAATGAAAGCACACCACCCGGGCTAGAACTAGATGGAGACAGCACAGTCCGCACACAGCCCTGACGACTGAATCCCTAATCACCCCACAGCTTTCAAATGCATCTGGCACTCTGGAGCAAGCACTACAAAATGTAACAGGAAATTTATACTCGATATGCTAAGGCGACAGAAAATGGTATCATTAAAAAATGTTCAGTTGAAAGCTACAAAATGCCAGAGGAAAAAGGCAAAAATAGAAACTTATGGTTTGTGTATAGGTGTCCCCCCAAAGCCTCATGCAGTCACGGGGTGGATTCTGGAATTTGTAATTGATTATTGTAGAAATGGGTGCTGCACCTGCCCTGGGGCAAGTGATGTGCATTTCCATGTAAGGGAGGAAGAGAAGTTAGCTGCTTGAGCAGCTGCTACCTCTCTCCCTAAGCTCTTGCTCTTGCCTGCCACCATGATAGGTTGTTTTCTGCTGTGTGCCTCTGCCTTGGAGCCAGCTGAATATGGATTGAAACCTGCCATAATTGTGAGCTAAATAAACCTCTCCTTCCCTCATTTTGAGTGTCGGGTGTTTGTCCCAGCAACAAGTGAAGAGTAACCAAGACAGAAACAAAGAAAACACAGGCTGGCCTTGTGCTCATTTAGCTCAGGCTGTGTGCTTTCATTTTACCCCAGTCCAAGCTGCACAATGAGACCTTGTACCAAATAAACAAATAGTAACAATTTTTAAAAACTGCAAAGATAAATGAAATCAACAGTGACAGAGTACACTGGAGTCTTCAACACCCTTCTTCCTGAAATGCAGTCAGGCAGCCAGTAAGACAAGGCTGAGCTCAACAGCGCCACCATCAGTCACTGGTGTGCACAACATCCATGATGCCCTAAGCAGCAATAGTGGCCTTCCACTCCTAGAGGGCCACAGCAGTGCACTCAACAGCCACAGTCAAACATATTTTTTAAAACTGTGTCTACTCTGGACACAAACCGACCTTTGTTATCACTCCTTAAATACAACAGTACTTACACCATATTTACATTGTCTCGGGTACTGCAGGTGATCAAGAAATGACTTCAAGTACACAGCAGGACATAAATGACACTGCAAATGCCATGCACTTGAGCATCCAGGGTCCCAGAGCCAACTCCTGGCGGAAACCCAGGCAGACAGAGCACACTTGCCCCCGGCGGGATGGCTCAGTGGTCTAAAGCGCCTGCTTGGGGAAGTGGGGGCAGCTTCAGGGACTGAGGTTCGATCCCCGGCACCACATGCTGCGCCAGCCCTGCCCTCAGGGTGGGCTGAGCCGGCCATGAAAATGAGTGAACAAACAAACAAGGGTTCTGAAATAAATAAAAAAAAATAATAAATAAATTTTTTTAAAAACATTCTAAAATAAATAGATAAACAAACAAACAAACAAAAGTTCTGAAGAAAAAAAAAAAAAAAAACATCAAACCAGGCATGGTGGCATACATGTCAAAGAAGAAATCTCATGAGAAATTAAAAATATCTTGAGCTGAATGAAGGTAAAAATAATTTATCAAAGTTTTGGGGGTATAGCAAAAGCAACACTTAAACAAAAAGTCTGAGTACTGTACAGGCAAATTAGAAAATCTAAAATATTTAAAATCAAACCAAGCATGATGGTGCATACCTATAATCCCAGCACTGGGGAGGGTGAGCAGCCTAGGGGCTATAAAAGTGAGCACAAGGCCAGCCCAAGCTATACAGTGAGACCCTGTCTCAACAAAAATAAATTAATTGATTAATTAAATATTTAAAATCAATAATCTAAGTTTCCAATTTAGGTAACAAGGGGGGGAAAATCAAATTAAATCCAAAATAGAGCCGGGTGTGGTGGCTCACACCTGTAATCCCAGCACTCGGGAGGCTGAGGCAGGAGGATTGGTGTGAGTTCAAGACCAGCCTGGGCTACAAAAGTGAGCTCAAGGCCAGCCTGAACTGCAGTGAGACCCTGTCTCAAAAAAGATAAAAAAAAAAAAAAAATCCAAAATAAACAGAGAATAAGAATTTTTTTAATTAAGGCAGATATCAATGAAATTGAAAAAAAGAAATCAATTTTTATAACTCAATGAAAACAAATACTGCTTCTTTGAAAAGATCAACACAACTAACAAATGTCTAGGAAGGCTGAGAAATAAAGAGAAAAAAATCCCAATGACTAACATCAGAAATGAAAATGTAGATGTCACTAAAGATCCCATGGATAGTAAAAGGATAATAAAGGAATACTATGGACAATGCTATTATCCAAATGAACCAATTCCTTGAATGCCAAAACTACATAAGGAGAAACAGCCAATGTAGATTACCCTGTATCTTTTATTTATTTTTTTTATTTTGTTTGCTTATTTATTTATTTATTTATTTATTTGACCTCTTTTAGGCCATAGGGTCTCGCTATG
Organism: Myocastor coypus; assembly: GCA_004027025.1. Classification (NCBI taxonomy): domain Eukaryota; kingdom Metazoa; phylum Chordata; class Mammalia; order Rodentia; family Myocastoridae; genus Myocastor; species Myocastor coypus. The sequence goes on from PVJA010005612.1 coordinate 17,009, forward strand.
CAGCTCAGGCTAGCCTTGACTCACTTTGTATCCCAAGCTGATCTCAAATGAACAATAATCCTCTTGCCTCAGCCTCCCAAGTGCTGGGCTTATAGGCCTGCACCACCATGCCCCGCTGTCCTGTATCTATTAAAAAATAAAAAATAAAAAAACCAGAATAATTGACATTCAAGACAGAATGTATCATGTTCAGATGGATTTACACAAGAATTCTACCAAACACTTAAGAATTTTAACTAGTTCTCTAAAATTTCATTCAGAAGACAGAAACAGCCGGAATATTTCCTAACTTATTCTATGAGGCAAGCATTGCCCCAGTATCAAACACACACAGACACAAGACAATTACAGATCAATATGTCTCATGAAGACAAATGTAAAAGCCCTCAACATGCATCAGCAAACCAGCGCCGACAGCATACAGGAAGAAGAGCACACTACAACCAAGTAGGACTTACGCCCGGAATTCAAGGCCAGTTCAAACTTCAGATGTCAACTAATGTACTCTGTCACATCAAAGGCTAAAAGAAAAACCTCAGGACTGTGTTAACAGATTCAGAAAAAGATTTGACAAAAATCCAGCTCCATCCTGAGGGAAAAGAGAAACCTCCCAAGCCAGGAAGGGCAGGAACTTCCGGAGCTTCGTCAGACCACCCACAGCCGATGGCATGGGCTGGCATCTGTCCTGCTGAGATCACGACAGGAAAGCCCAGCCTTCCTCTCCCAGCTTAGTACCATCTTGGAGGTCTCCGCTGACTCAATAACAATAGAAGACAATAGAAGGGATACTCATTGGGAGGCAGAAATAAAACTGTCTTTGTTTAGAGATGCCCAACCTTTTGGGTAGAAAACCCAAAGGAATCAAGGAAAACAACTGGAAGTTAACAGTTGTCACAAGGTCAAGGTCATGGTATATACCTGGTTAATATACGAAATTCCACCACATTTCTGAACACTAGTGAGGAAAAGTGGAATATGAAATTAAACACATCACTTTCCTTAGCACCCAAAATGATGATATACCAAGGTAAAAATATTCTTCCTTCATGAAGAAAACTATGAACTGTGATGAAGGAAACCAAAGAACTAGCTTAATGGGTAAGACAATTCAAAGTTACTCAGATGTCAGCTCTTTTCAGAATGATCTAGATTTAATACACTCTCGGTCAAAATCCCAGCAAGTTACTCTGCTGAGTAACTTCGTTATCAACAAAAGCTGAGCAGTAGCAAACATTTGTTGAACATCAACAAACTGATCCTCAAGTTTACACAGAGAGGCAAAAACCCCAAAATAGTCCAAGTAATACTAACAGAGTAGAATGAATTCCTCAGACACCCAATACCCATCTTCAAGACTCACCGTAAAGCTGTACCAGTAATCAATACAGGCTGCCAGCAGCAAACAGAGAAGCAGCACACAGAGTAAAGAGCCCAGCAAAAGACCCTCATGAACACAGCCAACCCACCCTTGACAAAGACACACGGCCAATAACATGGAAAAAATAAACAGCGCTTCCCACATCCAGAGCTAAAACAACAGGATGAGCACCAGCATTAACCCAGACACACCCCTTCCACCCTTATGCCCTGACTCAAAGTGGGCCACACTTCTATGTCAGATGCAGAGCTATAAAAATTCTGAGGGGACAACAAGGGGAGAGAATCTAAACCTTGGGTATGAGGATGATCTTTAAGACAGAAGTAAGAGCCACATTGACAAGCTGGGCTTCACTAAAATCAAAATCTTTTACCCTGTAAAAGAGGCTGTCGAGAGAATGAGAAGACGCAGACTAAAGTGCCTGCTTAGGTAGAGAGCAGCTAGCACTCCGTGCCAGCCCTGACACAGAGGCAGGCTGCCAAGACTGTGATTGAAACTGGGCATGGTGGCACACACCTATAATCCCAGCTCTTAGGACGCTGAAAACAAAAGGATCACTACGAGTCCAATCTGTGTAGTGAGACCCTGGAGACCCTATACTAAATATATTTTAAAAAGAGAGAGAAAGGATGAGAAGACTGTGCAAAACTGCTTGCAAAAGATCTATCTGTTAGAGGAGTGTTATCCAAAACATACCATGAACTCTTAAAACACAACCCTAAGAAACTGAAAAGCCCAGTTACAAAAGAGAGTGGAGGACCCACACAGATACCTCGCCAAAGACCTAGAGACCACAAGAAAGAGAGGCTCAGTATCCAGTCATCAGGGAAATATAAGCAACAGCACAGCCGGGCGTGGTGGCTCACACCTGTAATCCCAGCACTTGGGAGGCTGAGGCAGGAGGATTGGTGCAAGTTCGAGACCAGCCTGGGCTACAAAAGTGAACTCAAGGCCAGTCTCAACTGCATAGCGAAACCCTGTCTCAAAAAGACAAACAAACAAACAAATAAATAAATAAATAAATGACAGCACAGAGAAGACACCACAACCAGCCCACGAGAACGGGTCAGCATCTGGCGTAGGCAGCAGAGCCTGGAAAGCATACTGAGCCTGCTCTTACCTCTGCTAACATGGTGCACAGAAACTCTGGGAAGCAGCCTGCAGTCATTCCACAAAACCAAACTCTTCCCTCGAGGCCTACCTGCCAGTATACTCACTCAAGTGAGGCAAAAACCTGAATTTCTGCTATTTCAGATCTGAGTCTCCCCAAAGCCTCATGTGATCACAGGTAAGCTGGGTTCTGGGCTTTACAGCTGGCCTCAGCAAGAAGGTGGAGTCTGGCTGGAGAGGCAGTGCCCAGGAGAGCCTGTCTTCCTCCCAATCCTCCCCTGGCCTTCATTTTTCTCTTGATAGCTTTTCTCCACCATGCCCGTTTCTGCTGTGCAGCCCTGCCATGGAGCCTGCAGCTTAGAGAGTGAAACCTCTAAAACTGAGCCAAAATAAACTTCACTAAGTTTTGGCTGTTGGGTCTTTTCCCCCAGCAACAAGGAAATTGTCTATGACAGTTCTCTCTCTCTCTCTCTCTCTCTCTCTCTCTCTCTCTCTCCCCAAAACAAGCAGACATCCATCAGAAAGTGAATGGATAAATAAGCTACGATACGCCCAGTCAACAGAATAGATTCAGTGATCAAAGGAAATCTGCTATCAAACCATGAAAACACAGGAACCTGATGTGCGATTACTAAGTACACAAGGCACTAAGAAGATGACCTGCACAGTTCCCACATGGAAACACACTGCGCAAGGCAGCGCCATGCAGACAGTAGAGGCAGGCAGCTGCTGAGCGTGAAGGGGAAGGAGGTGACCACCAGGATAGGGCTGAGACAGCACCACAGGACACTGTATTGCAGGACAAATGTCACTGCAGCTCCATCCAAAACCCAGAGTGCCCAGCACCAAACATAAACTACACTCCTGCAATACAGTGTCAAAGTGGGGTCCTCAACTTATCAAATGCACATTCGTGATGATGGAAAAAATCATTCGCCTTTTGGAAATTTTCTGTACCTTCTGCTCAATTTTGCTGTGAGCCTAAAACTATCCTTAAAAGCAAACTACTCCAAACCAGATGAAGCGTGCTACTTGAAGGTTATTCTCCTGCACTGTCTGTGACTGATCAGAATCCCCAGGACACCAAGCCACCCCCAACAAGGCTGCAACTACATGAGCACCCAAGAGGTGGGACCAGAGTCTCCAGTGAGCAGCCAGCTCCTCTGTGAGGAGACAGCACAAAAGCAGGGGGAGTGAGAAGGTGGTTACTTCTCCAGAGGTGTGGCCCCTGGCCTATTTTAAATGATAGTATTTGATGTTTCACCAAAACAGTGAAATGTCAGTGTTGCTAGACGTGGTGGCGCACACCTGTAATCCCGGCACTTGGGAGGCTGAGGCAGGAGGATCAGTGTGAGTTCAACACCAGCCTGGGCTACAAAAGTGAGCTCAAAGCCAGCCTGAACTGCATAATGAGACCCTGTCTCAAAAAGACAAAAAAAAAAAAAAAAAATCAAGTTTATCACAAAGTACTTGTTTTTCTTGCAATAATTTTGACTTTGTCAGCCAGAAATCAAGCCAACAGCTGCAGGACTGGGCCAAGCTATAGGCTCCTTGTCAAACAAAGGGGCCACAAAACCTGGGGCAGCGTGGAGATCTGAAGAACTAAATCACAGACACACAGTCGCGCCCCCATGCAGGAGTCACCAGTAACATTTCCAAATAGCTGCGAGATTCTCATACCAGATGGTTTGTTCATCTTCTCACCAAATGCATCTTTTCAGTACTAAGCCTAAATGTCATTTTAACACCAAATGCCTCATCCTGGCTGCAAGAGACCTGATTCAAGCTGGCAGTCTGGGAGGGGTGGCAGATACCACATAGAGTTCAAGCACAGAGAGCCACTCATCCCCAGCTTTAGGTGAAGCTGAAGACCAAAGCCCAAGAAACATGCTGTTTGGGGCCAGCAAGATAGCTCAGTGGATCAAGTGCCTGCTTAGGCAAGCACAGGAACTGGGGTTCAATTCTTAGCACCACATGCCTCACTGGCCCCGGAGACTGAGCATGGTGGCACACACCTGTAATCCCAGCACTGATGAGGCTGAAAACAGGAGGATCACTATGAATCTGGGCTGCATAGTGAGATCCTGTACCAAATGCAGAAAAAAAGAAAGAGAGAGAGGAACCAGGGATTGAACTCAGGGCCTTGCGCTTGCCAAGCAAGCCTTTATTCTACTGAGCTATCTCCCCAGCCCTCCATCCGAGCACTCTGAGCACAGTAAAATTCTTCTAGGAATAAATGCAAAATTACCAGCACCAAAACATCACACCTGGAGACCGAGACAGGAAAGAAGCCGGAGGCCCCTTCTGCCTGGCCACCTTCCTGTCTATGCACACGCTCCACACTCCACCGGGCTCCCCAAGCCCACACCCACACCCACACCCACCCCACCCCACCCCCGCCATGCACTCTTCAGTCCTGGTTCACTCACCCCCAATATTTGCTATGGACTCCGGGCCAATGAGCTGATTCTCAAACAGCCTTTCCGCCTGCCGCAACTTCGTATTTGGCTGCAGGACACCAAGCAGCAAAGGAGGTTCTTTGAAGCTGTAACACAGTGCAGTTGGACGGACATGTCCACAAAACGACTTAAGAAAATGTCTGTGCGGATGCACTGTAGGCACAATTCCCTGTTCTGGGATAAACAGCACATCCCAATAGCACCCTTCACTGCCACACATAAAAGAAGTACTGTTCAAGGCTATCAGAAAAGGTGCCAACACCAGATGACTATGGAAGCTTCTACGCAGCTAAGGTCAGGGCTATGGCAGGCCCCGCTGGGCAGCAGGGACATCCACATGAGGAAACTGTAAGAAGCAGGGCTCGGCAGACCACTAGCCAGACTGCGTGCGTGTGTGCGTGCGTGGATGGGTGCATGGGTGTGTGCATGAATGCATGTGTGTTACTTGAACACTGGCACTAAACCCCCACTCTCCTTTATTTACATTTTTTTAAGATTTATGTGCTTATTTTGTACAGGGTCGTGCTACACAGCGGACTCCTAGTGATCCTCCTGTCAGAGCCTCCCCAGTACTAAGATTACAGGCCTGCGCTACCATGCCTGCTTTCACTGGCTGGCTTCACACAAAGCTAGAATGGCATGCAGTACCAGGGATTGAACCTGGATCCTTGCTCTTGCCAGACATAAGCTTATACCACCAAGCTATCTCCCTGGCCCCCTCTTTTTGTTGTTGCTGTTGTTTTATTTTTCCTTTTTTTTTTTTTTTTTTTTTTTTCCTTTTCCCTCTTTTTTGTGGGACCGGGGCTTGAACTCAGGACCCTGCGCTTGCCAGGCAAGCACTTATTCTACTTATTCTACTGAGCTATCTCCCTGGCGCCCCCTCTTTATTTTTGGAGGTGAGGTCTCACTCGACTGCCCAGGTTAGCCTTGCACCTGTGCTTCTCCAGCCTCAGCCTCCCGAGCACCTGGGATGACAGCTGTGTGCCACCATAGGCAGCCCATACCCTCTCCCTAAAGCCAGAACTCAGCCAGCTCAGCACGGATGTTGCCGGGGTCTGGTTTCTGATCCCATCCTAATTTTCTCCACAGTTTTGCCTAACCAGGATCCAGCGCCACGCTTCCCTCCCCAACTCTGTCGAGTGTAGATACGATAAACCTGTCGGGTACAAGAATGCACAGCCAGGACCCTGCCCTGTGGCACACTGCTAGGGGGACACTGAGTCGGCAGCAGCCCTCAGTCTCCACCCACAAGCGCTATAGGCAGGGTCTGGCTTCCACACAGAAAGAAGGAGCGAGTGGTCTTTCCGGAGCTCAAGTCATTTCTAAAGCATGTTATCAGTTAAAATAAAATGTAGAGCAACCAATGTGACAATAAATTAGATATCAACCATTGTTTATCTGCTATTCTTGGTTTAAAAAATCTGTAACATGTACCGTTGTATACTGTCCTGTTTCTTTGTTTCTGATTTTTGTTCTTGCTTTGCTTTTACTTTTCAAAATAAAGTTAAATTAAAAAAAAAAAAAAATGTAAGGTCAAGGACATACTGAAGCACTTCAGAGAAGAGATTTTGCTGCTGTAACTCTAGGGCCCAAAGAGTACTGCAGACAGCTGAAAGCTGTCACAGTGCAAAAGAGCCATGTACTACCAGTGTGAAACTGTAAAACTCAATGATAAATAAAAAACAGCAACAGCTGTTACAGCACTTGGCCATCAGAGAAGCCTGTAACTCACACCAAGGCAGGGCCTTGCAGAGGACCTCCAGGGAGAGACACAGGGCCTGGCCTGAGCAGCTGGACAGCAGGGTCCAGACTGGGCCTCGAAGCACTCAGGGCTGCTCGTTAGGTTCGGCCAGTGCCACTCCACGGCTGCCACCTCTCCTCAGTCAGCACACAGCGGCAACAGCAGCCTCCTGTCCCAAACCAAGGACACAAGACACAGCCTTGCTAAGCTGCTCCTGCCTCTCTGCAAGATCAGCTGTGTCCCCAGGTACACGGTCCTGAGTTTGATCCTCAGTACTAAAAAAAAAAAAAAAAGAGAGAGAGAGAGTAATATACATCAAAGGCCCTTTTTTCCAGGTGACAATGGATAACTTATTCTTAGAACTCCACTGGGTAAAGGTAATGTGGGGGTGGGGGGGATACAAATTATAGGATTGCTTGCTTTCAAAAAGCAAGGGTACTGACTGCCCTGCCTTCCCCACATAATGCCAAGGGACAAGGTCCTGCAGAGCTAAGGGAAGCCGTGATGGGGAGGAGGAGAAAAAAGGAAGAAGGGAGAGAAGCAGCTGCTGTCACCGCCGCCGCCACCAGGTACAAGCCAGACAGGCCAGGTAGGTCAAACAGGCCAGGCCCTGTCCAGGCCTCGCACTGAGGCGGGAGGGCAAAGGGCTGTAGGACAGAAGTGACAGGAACTGGGAAGGTGCCGACAGACAGGAGAGGGCTCAGGGAAGGGCAAGTAAGCAACAATCGTGCACCGGCTCCCCGCAGTGAACAGGCTCGTTTCTGTACTAAAAGAAAATAATCAAAGTAAAATCCATTTACTGATAGAATTGAAACAAGGTAACGTCAATCTAGCCTTTATGTGTGCTTTTGTGACATCATGGAATTAAGGTTAACTCTAGTCCCTTCAGTTTCTCTTATTTTGAAGCCAGGCATGATGGTGCACGCCTATAATCCCAGCACCTGGAAGCCTGAGGCAGGAGGGTCAGTGTGAGCTCCAAGCTGAGCTACAAAAGTGAGCTCAAGGCCAGCCTGAACTGTGTAGAGAGACCTAATCTGATAAAGACCCCAAAAAAAGTTTCTCTTATTTTGATTTTTGTCCTTGGTTTGTAAGCTTTTCCCAACGATAACAAACTATACCACCCATATACTCAACATCTAGTCAACATGAATTCCTAAGGAAACCAGGGCACCCACTCTCCTAACTTTCCCTCAGCCTACCAGTCTGGCTGACGAAGCCTCCTTTCCCCGGAGACTGCTTCAGCCTAACCCACAGAGGACTGCTCAGAGCTCACCTGAGAGGCTGGGGGTCGATGGGGGACTCCAGTAGCTTCATGGCTCCAAGCAGAGGCAGGATGAGGGACGCGGCCAGCACCAAGAAGGTCATTCGGAAGACTCTGCCGCTGAAGGAGCTGCCGGAAACAGCACACAAAGGTGATCAGCGGAGCCTCCCTGGGGCAGCTTGCGGACTGCAGCCCTTCCACAGGAGCAGGGTCGGTTGTCCGCTCCCTAGGGCAGGGTCGTTGACCCTGGTAGCTTCTGATGAAACTTCAGCACCATTTGCCAGGAGGAGCAAACATAACTCTTTTTTTTTTTTTTCTTTTTAATCTTCTGCAGTGTGGGATACTCTGATCAGCTGCTCCTAAATCTTGAACTTCCTACTGCAGCAGTTATAACAAGGGCAAACTCAAAAGACTGATGAGGGGCCAGGGAGATAGCTCTGTGGCAGAAGTGCCTGCCTGGCAAGTGCAAGGTCATGAGTTTGAACCCCGGTCCTGCCGGGAAGAAAAAAAAAAAAAAGACTGATGAACCCGGAACTTAAAAGGAAAAAAGGTTCTGTGATGCTTGGTACCGTTTGCCACTAGAGTTCTTAGGGTTTGAAGAGTGAGGGAGGGGTTGTGGCTTCTGTGCAGCACTTGTCTGGAGTGTCTGAGGCCCTGCATTCTATCTCCAGCATGCAGGAGAGAGAAACAGACCAATTCACTTGGCAAACGGAAGCCCAAGAAGTCCATGAACCCCTAACTCCCCAGTCATTTCATAAACCCCCAGTTTTTGAAGGTAATTTCAGCTTTTCTTCTTGGTGGGAAAAGTCTGACAGACGATAAGTAACCACATAGGATCTACAAAACTAGGGGCTTGGGAGGTAGCGCCACAGTCTAAGCGCTGGCCTGACAAATGCAAAGACCTGGGTTTGGTTCCCAGTACTGTATGCTACACCAGCCCCAGAACCCTAGCGGGTGCACTGTGCTAACTACCAAAACTGGAAGTGGTGGCGCACACCTGTAATCCCAGTGCTGGGGAGGCTGAGGCAGGAGGATTGGTGTGAGTTTGAGAGCAGCCTGGGCTACAAAAGTGAGCTCAAGGCCAGCCTGAACTGCATAGCGAGACTCTGTCTCAAAAAAAAAAAAAAAAGAATTTACAAAATTAAAACTCTAAGCCAACGGTTCTCAACCTGTGGGTCTCCACCCCGGCAGGGGTTGAACGACCAAATCGCAGGGGTCGCCTAAAGCCATTCTGAATCATAACTGTAGCAAAAGTATAGTTTTGACATAGCCACCAAAATTATTTTTTGGTTTGGAGTCACCGCAACATGAAGAACTGTATTGCAGGGTCACAGCTTTAGAAAGGCTGAGAATCACTGCTCTAAGCCATTGGTCCTGAAACCTGGGAAGATCTGAAAGCTGCCTCAGGAATCTTGGGTGATTTGTTTTTAAACAAATGACCAGGAGTGTCTTAAAAGGCTTCCCAGCCGATCCTCACATACATTATTTCTCACCTGCTACATGAGCGAGGACACTTAGCTTCTTGCTACTAAATGAACCTCATAAATCTCTATTTGCTTACATAAAGTGCATTCCAATCCGCTAGACACTTCACATTAAGATTAATTTAAAGCAAATAAAATCAAGAGTGCCTAAAGCAATGAATGAGAGCAAACCGTTTAGAGACTAAGGGCCCCAGCTGCAACCCAAACCCACTTATTTATCACAAAGTGTCAACACTGCAATTAAGCCTGAATGCGAGGTTTTGGCTTAGAAAAGACAACTCGTGGTGATGCCTCAGTGAGGGCTCTGCCCCCACTGCAGCACGCGTGTCACAGGCTTGCCACCACTGGTCGAAGGGAATGCTTTTTCTATAAGAAAATAAAAGTGTTTGATGTAAAAGCCTGAGGATCCATGCTTAAGCAGAGCTGGACTGATTTAAGGATAGGGCTTAGATGTCAAACAGGACGTCTTCTGCATTAAGCCTGTCTAGCTCTGCTCTGGCAGGGACACAGAGGCAGGCCCAGGCGCACAGGCTAACCCAATGCCCAGACAGCAACTGAGGCCACATAGTCACTGCAGAAGCCCCAGGCCACTACAGTGGAGCGGGCAGCCGGCAAGGAAGTTAGCAGGGATGCCTCTGTGTGCCGCCCAGTCCTGCACAGAGCCGAACCAACCCGCCCTTCTGTCCACAGTGGTGGGGGAAGCAAATGACAGAGGGAAACAAAGACAAAACGCAAAGGAGGGAGCAGCTTCCCTAAGGCGGTCCCTGACAGATGTCCAGTCAGCACGACAAAGTGCAGGGGCCCTCCCACCAGGAGTGCGCAGAAGACAGGTTCCCCACCTAAGAACCGGGGACCCTGGGACCTGCCCGGACTTTGACCTACAGGGCTGTACGATAACAAACTTGTATTGTCCATGGCACTGAGGGTGTGGTGGTTTGTTATGGTGGTGTAGGAATCGAACAGAGTTTTCTAAGTGAAAACTTACAGCATTAGAAATAAGACACAGCTGTAACAAACACCTAAAATCTGGAAGCAGCTTTGGAACTGTGCTGTTGGTGAAGGATGAGAGAATCTTGTAGAACAAGACAGAAAAAAAAGGCCTTGGTGTCCTTGGAGAGACTATGAACCGGGATATGGACATTAAGGATTCTGCTGGGGGCAGGTCTCAGAAGGAAGGGAAGAATGTGGCAGGACAGACATAGCTCATCTTCTGCAGAGACACTTAGACCTAATCTGCCATGAACAGCAACGCAGACAGAAAAGGCCCTGTGCAAAGGGCCTCGCAGGATGTCAGGACCATGTTACCAGTGACATCAGGAAATGGAGGAGAACAGGAAAATGAAGGAAAACACATCCCTGAGATCTAGAGGTAGGACGCAGGGCCATGTCATGCTCTGCAGGTGACGAGGCTGGACACCGAGCAGAGGAGGTTTCTGAGCCGCTGTGGGAGGTGCAGCCCACGTCCCCTCCTGGTGCTTTCTCCTCCACAGCTGGGCAGCCGTCAGGGCAGAGCCAGCCACTCTTTTCGGCCCTTTGACAGTTTCCCTTTGTTTTTGTTTTTTTTTTAATTTATTTTATTTATTTATTTTTTCTTGTTTCAGAACCTTTATTTGTTTATTCACTCATTTTTATGGCTGGCTCAGCCTGCCCCGAGGGCAGGGCTGGCACAGCATGTGGTGCCGGGGGATCGAACCGCGGTCCCTGAAGCCACCCAAGCTTTCCCAAGCAGGTGCTTTAGACCACTGAGCCATCCCGCTGGGCCCCAGCAGTTTCCCTTTGTAATGAGAATTCTCCTGGGTTTCAATTTTCCTCTTGATAACCTTGCAAAATTTTGCTCCGTAGGGGATAACTTCCTTCTTTTTGCTCTATAGGGCTTAAGATCTATCCCCAGCCCCCAGTAAATGGCCACCTTGTCAGTCATCACCCCTTCTGCCAGGTGGAAAAGCAGGTATCTAGGTGCACAAAACCAAACAGAACACAGAGGAGCCAGCCGGGAGAGGCCAGAAGAACTCAGGCTCCTGGAAGAGAGCAGGCAGACAGGAAGAAAGCCAGACCACCCTCCCCCACCTGGCTCCAAACCCAGGGCCCTATAACCTGCTTCCAGTACAAGTGACTTGTGCCAACATGGTTACAAATGGCACAGACAGAAAGCGCCTATCAAGTACAGGCTAGTGCCAGCCTGGCAAACACCACCTGGGGCTCACAGAAGGAGCAAGGCCATGAGAGGCGATCGACAGGATGGCAAATACAAGCCAGGCTTTCCATGGAAACTGGGTGGCATGGTGCACCTCTCTGCCTCACAGATGGGCAAAGTGGGCAGTGGGCAGGAGGCTCGGGTGGTCTGTCCACAGCCAGTGCCAGAACCAGCAGGCACCAGGAGGGCCACCTGTGACTCCAGGCTGTGGCTGCCATCAGCAGGGCTGCTGCCAAAGGCACAGGCAGAATGGGGCCTGGGCCATGAGAGCATGTGGTGACACGCCTGTGCCAGACGCGCGTGAAGCGGCCATGCAAGGTGTGGCCTTTCGTGGCAGAGTTCTTCCACCCAACATGAGGCCTTCCAGGCCCACCCACCCAGGTCCACCCACAGGATGCATCAGTGCGTTGTCCCTTCTACTGGTGGCTAGAGAGCCCTCCACTGTATATGTGACACAAAACTCGTTTTTCCACTCAACCTCTGAGGGCCTTCCCAGCCCTGAGAGCAGGAAAGGCTCCATGCACTCGCTTATGAGTACTTAATGAGCAGGAGGAGTTTCCATGGGGTGAAGAAAAATCTTAAAACTGGAGAGAGCTGGTGGCTGACCAACACTGTGAATACACCAGACGTGCCTGAGCGTACACTTCAACACGGTTAACTGCATCTCTGTACACTGTGTGAATTTAACCTCCACTTAGAAAATGCCAACAGTGGTCAAAATGTTCTAAGCTACAGGGCCATAGCTGTTGCAAAGTTCCAGGATGATACTAAAACCCACAGAAGCGGAGAGGCTAAATAGGTGGTATATAGGCTAAATTTTGTGGTATATGAATGGCTTCTCAATAAAGACGTTTACAATTAAAGAAACGGCTGGGTGTGGTGGTGCACACCTGTAATGCCAGCACTCTGGAGGCTGAGGGAGGAGGATCTGGAGGCTGAGGGAGTCTGAGACCAGCGTGGGCTACAACATGAGTTCAAAGCCAGCCTGAACTACATATCGAGACCCTGTCTCAAAAGGACAAAAAAAAAAAAAAAAATTAAAGAAACAAAGTCAACAACTCTCCTACAGAAGGAGCCTCAAGGCTGCTGTCAGTGCCAGTGGCAGAAAGGTTTGTGTCAGTGTGGCTATTTTACAAGCAGAGTCCCCAACAGAATACAGTCAAAAGCTCACAGGGAAGAGAGGTACCTGATGCCCAAGTCCAACCTGGATTCCTGTCCTTCAGAGAACCGGACAGGATCATACACCCTTCCCCAGCCTCCTGGGGAAGCTGTAATCTGGAACTACTTGGCTATCATTCAAGAAACAGTGACAGGGCCAGCAGGATGGCCCAGCAGGCCCTAAGCACTTGCTTAGGAATATTTAGGCGGCTGCAAGACCATGGTTCAATTCCTGGCAGCACATACTGCGCTAGCCCCCCACCCCCAGCCCTCAGGGTAGGCTGAGACTGCCATAAACAAATAAATAAAGATAATTTTTTTTAAAGTTAAAAAAGAAAGAAAGAAAGAAAGAAGCAGTGATAGTCTAACCAAAAAGCAGCTTCTTTTTCTCCTGGCCTAGCCAAACAATCTTCTCAGCCGCCCTCAAATGACATAAAGTCCTCTCTGCCACACCACACCTTACGTTCTGCAGGGGCTGCTGGGGATGGATGCCAGGGCCTCACACATGCTAAGCACAGACTCTACTACTGGGCTGCACCCCTGCCCCTACCCCTGACCCATGGATGTGAAATTTTAACACACTTAATTTGAAAATCTGATTCCGAGTTTACAACAGCCTGCTTAAATCTCTGTGTGAACCTTCACATAATTGTAACTGGTTCAATTATGCCACAAGCACAGGCTCAGCCAGGACTGAAAGTGACAGTGCATATAGCTAGCAAAGCAGCCCCAAGTGCAGATGGCCCATGACACACATGGCTCTTCTTACTGGAACTGAGATGCCACACAATGTCATGTCCTCCACGGCAGCACCTCTGGATCACCTGCACACGCTTCAGCCAGCCCAGAGCTTCTGGTCTAGGGTCCACAGAGGGCCTGGGAACACCTTCTTTCCACCCTCATTTTTGACATGCGCCGGACACTCTCTTACCCACGTCCTCTCCCAAGGAAAGCCCATCTCACCTCCCAACCCCACCAGATCATCATTCGGGGTCTCCTGGAAGCTCCACGGTCCACTTGCCTAAAGAGAATCCCTGAGCAGTGTTGCCCAACTTAGCCTCCATAATAACAGTCACCATTCACCATGTGTGGCTCCTGGGCACTCGAAATGGAGCTAGCTTGCTGCACAAATGGGCAAACCTGGCCTCTGCGCCATGCAGCCAGCCTGGATGGGGTTCTAATGTCTGTGCTGGCCAGCCTACCTGTGGTACCCACACACAGCCAACTGCACTGCCTCCACTTCTCTCTACACTGGCCTCCCTTGGACCGTGCATCACATTACTTCAACTTAAACAAAGGGCATTGCTATTCTCTCTATCCATTTTCACTGACCGGGAACCACACACTCTCGGCCTGTGGTGTAGACCCATCAAGGAAGGCTGGCGACTTGCTCCCAGGTGCAGTCTGAGAAGTCAACTTGTTTGTCCCATCTCTCTAGAAAAGCCTGAAGGAAAGCTTTGCCTCTGGAGGACAGGTGAAATTTCCTGAAATTTCCTGCAGTCTCTAAGGGCAAGAGCACAATCATGGTGATGCAATAAATCCTGACAGTTGCAGCTGACCCAGCCACAATTGACAAACTCCTCTGTAATCGCCCCCGCTGAGCCCAAAGGACATTCTCTAGACATCATGGACTAAAGTCCTGACGGACAGATTCCAAGAGTCTGACAGCTTCCTGTGGCTTCTGTGGAAACCTGCTAGCCGCAACCCACAGGGTACCTGACCCTTGGTGATCAAGCTGATTCCTGGGACCTGAGAAAGTCAAGTGCAGCAAGTCCCAACTTTTCAAGCAGTGCACCTTGAATAAGCACATTCCCCACATTTCTTTAAATTGGCTTTCCTAGAACCATTGTATTTCCTTGAAAGAACATCAGGAAATGAAAATACCAGAGCTGGACAGATAGCCCAGAGGCATAAGCACATACCTGGCAATCACAAGGAACCAAGTTTGATCCCTGGCCCCACATGACGTGAAGTCTCAGCCCTAAATGCCTGAGCATACATGTACCCACCGTGCAGCCCCAGGACCAGGTGTGGTGGTGGTGGTGCACACCTATGATCCCAGCACTCAGGAGGTTGAGCCAGGAGGATCTCTGAGAGTTTGAGACCAGCCTGGGGGCTACTACAAAAGTGAGAAGACCAGCCCGAACTGCATAGTTGTTGTAGAACAATCAGAGCCCTGAAAAGAACATCAAGGCTGGATGAAATGGGCCACAGGGGTCTCATTGAGATCAGTCTCTCTCTAAGTGAGCCCTGAGCCAGGGATACAAATAGCTAAGGAATGTGTATAATTTGGTGCAAACAAACTGCTATCTAAATTGCCTTTGGGCATCACCAACTATCACTTAGTTGGTAACTTCCCAGATAAAGGAACAAAAAACAGACAGGCTGCTGCCTCCAGGAATCTGTTACTACCTTGTCTCCAGTTTACCAGAGTCACCACAAGCCAGCTTTCTTAGGCTTTGTTCTTTCTTCCTTGCTCCTTCGGTACAGTAAACTCCTGACTCATATCACAACACAAAGCGAGACCCTGTCTCTCGGAGCAGAGATAAGACTTCCAGAGACCTGACTCCTCTTCACAACTGCCCCGTCTCCTCCACATTGCCTCCCTAACTTCAGCCTTAAAGTGGAAAAAGAGAAAACAGACCTAGCAAAGACTTTTAATTGGTCTCAAAGCCTTCCAGTTTACTAAAGAAGCATCTATTAATTCTCGTATTCATTCTTCATCCCCAAAGTGGACATGAAACAGTTCTCATCCTGGATAGAACTGTGTTAAGAACAGTTTCGCGGTGCATGCTTATTCTTTCAATAAAACCTCCAACGCACTTGGAGAAAGCGTTCCAAATAGTAACTGTCATAAGTCTGCACTAGCATGTTAAAATGCTTAGCTCATCTACGCTCCACACTGAGTAAATGGCAATCAGATGCACTGTTATAGCTCGAACACAGAAGTGTGAGGGTTTTAGCACAGAATCTTACCTCCACAGCACAACTCCCAAATTGTTTCTCAATTCCTGTCCAGCTGCTAATTCTACCCTTCTTCATGCCCTTTCATTTCCTCATAGCTAAGGGACATCCTGAGTAAAGCACAGCAAATGCCAACCTTCATGCCTGGAGACCTACTAAAGTATCACTAGGTGTTTCCTCTCTGCTACCCAAACTCACCATCCTTCTCCTACTCTGTAACCTTAATATCTTTCAAGGTTTCTTTTAGCCTGCCTGGCATATCTGAAGTCTTCTGCAACCTGTTTCTTTTTCTACTTTCTTCAGATTTCTTTACTACAGCCTCCATACACCAGCTTCCCAGGTGTAGATAAAGTCTGGACCTTTTTTTTTTTTAAGAATTTTTTTTTCTTGTTTCAAAACTTTTATTTGTTTATTTATTTATTTTTATGGCCAGCTCAGCCTGCCCTGAGGGCAGGGCTGGTGCAGCATGTGGTGCCAGAGGATCGAACCGCGATCCCTGAAGCCTCCCAAGCTTTCCTAAGCAGGCACTTTAGACCACTTGAGCCATCCTGCCGGGCCCCAAGTCTGGAACCTTTAGAGTAAGCAGAAAGATAAGTGAGCTACTAGAAGTTACCACAGAAAGATGAAGAATATAGAATAACAGAAACAGCTATATATATGAAAACAAAAACTAGGTCCACAGACAGGGACAGGGAAGCCAAGAAAATATCTTTAAATAAACACAAATGGATAATGCACACCAGAAAAGATCAGGTGGCAAGATGGCTTTGGAGTATCTAATTTACCTTGTCATTAAGGAAGAAAATCCCAACAGAGAACCTGACAAAACAATTTAATTAAGTCTGCCCTCCAGCCCTGCAACAAGCGCCTACTACACCCTGAGGAGTTTCAGCACTCTGCCCAGCTATTTCACTTTTCAGGCCAAAGTGCTGGTTCTCAGGTTTCCATCATAAAACATGGTCAGCCACATATGCCCCTTCCAAAGCACACATTGGGTTCCAGCAGGGTGACCAGTCAAGCAGGTGACCAACTGCCTCTGGTTTACCCAGCTTTAGCCCTGAAAAGCCTCAGAATTAAGGATTCACATAGCCCTGGGCAGACAGTCACCCACTACCCCGCCACTGGCTCCATCCTCCTGACCTTTCCACAGCTCAGGGAGTCCAGAATAACTGCCACAAAACCTGCAAACCACCTGCCCAGAGCCAGATGCTCCTGTGAGCAGTGGAACTCTCTCAGTAATCCTTCTCAGCAGTCATTACCAAAAAAAAAATTCAGTCTATCAGGGACAAAAAACACTGCTAGCTCATAGGTACCACGCCTCTTGGTACACTTTGAATGACCAATAAACAGTTCTCTTATTTTTGTCAGTGTATGAGTAAATTCCAAAACTTTGAATTTGGTCTATCTGGTTTGCCCTAAAAAATTCAAACTGTGAAACTCAGGATATAAAACTGAAAAATATATTTGAAGCATCTGAAATTCTACGTTTAAAGATCATTCTTTGTTTACTTAAATTGTGGAGAACTGAAGAGAATGCAAAGACCAAAAGCTCAAAATCAATCAGGCGTCCACAACCAGTTCCCCATCTGGAAACCTGCAAGGTTGAGTCCACCGAACCTTCCTACACCGAGCCAGTATGCTCTGCTGGGCTTGGGAGCTGTCCACGCTGCAAGGGGGCTCCGCAGCTGAGGCCTGCGGGCTGTCACTCACATACAGAGCAGGGACAGGCCCGGGGACTCACTCCCCGGGGAATCCTGCATGGGTTAAGGGCAGGCTTGGGACACCCCGGAGTACGGCGCAGCCACCGCGCTACCTGCCTCCCTACCTGCCGTCCTTGGCCTCCGCGGCCGGGCTGTCGTCCGTGACGACCTGGGGCCGTAGCGGCCGGCGCTGCCGCAGCCCGTCCGCCTCGCTCATCCTGCAGCCGGGGCTCCTCGCGCTGCAGCCTACCGGGGCAGCGAAGTTCAGCCCTCACCCGGCCCGCGGGGTGCGGAAATGACGTCAGGGGCGTCACGTCCTTGTCCCGCCCCTTCTAACGCAGGCTGGTGGCGCCAAACTCTGGGTTCCTCGCTCTGAGTTCCGGTGCGTCAGTGTCAAGCCGCCAGCGACAGGGACCTGGTATCCGAGGGACGCGGGTGGCCACCGCTCCCGAGCAGCCCGGGCGGCAAGTTCGCTCTGGTCAGGTCGGGTGCGCTTGAGGAAGCGGCGGCCGACGGAGAGCGGGGCGTCACGGGCGGGGTACAGGGCCCAGGAGCAGAGCGGGGGTGAGAGGAGGCAGGACACTCGCGCGGGGACGCACAGCGAATAGAATGGCGTCGATCTGCTCACTCAGATCCGTGTAAACCTTCACATGGTCGCTGTGTTACGGGAGACGTGACCTTGCGACAACGCCTGGCGCGTGCGGGGGTGATAGGGCCCGACGCCGAGCTCTGTTCACAGCGCTCCGGGAATCGCCCAGGGAGAAGCCCTCTCTGGCCGGGGCTGGGCTCCCCGCGCCGAGCGCGGAGGCTTTGGGGCTGCAAACGTGCCCTTCTTTTCAGCACTGGACGGCGCTAGAATGCCATGAAAATGTGCTGCCTCGTTCAGAGTTAAGGAGCCGGCCGCGCGGAGGCAGAGAGGTCCCGTGCTACACAAATCCATTTCTCTAGGGTTCTGCCAAGGTTGTAATGCAGCCGGCCTTGCCAACACCTTACTTCATTCTGTCCTTGAGTACAACCCATGTAGCTACAGTGTCAGGGTCATTCTAACTAAGGGCTGTAAAGCCTGGTCCCCTGCTGTGTTATTCTCTGCACCCTAATCACATTTCACACACCAGAAATTGTTATCGAACTCTGGAACTCAGAGTGCTTGCCGGGCAAGTGTTTGTCACTGAGCTATCTCCTGCCCAACTGTTTCCCATTTCTAACTGTGTGTTTCTGCCCTTGTCCGTATTATTCTTTTTTCCTTGTGATACATTTTCCTTTACCTCCAGACGGGTAGAACTAGTTTATCACTGCAGGTCCACTGCCAGTATGATTGAAGAAAATCCTTTCCTCCAAGAGGACATCTTTTCTTTATTTCCAAGACACTCCGAAGGAACCGATGACAACTGTATGTCCATTACATTGGGATTATTTGTGTCACCAAATGTTAAAGTCTATAGATTAGGTCATGCCTGCAGACAAACAGCTGTAATCCCAGCACTCAGGAGGCTGAGTCAGGAAGATTGCCCCATGTTCAAGGCCAGCCTGAGCAACATAGTTCAAGCCAGCCTGAACTATACAGCAAGACTCTGTCTCAAAACAAGGGGGGGGGGGAGAAAAGAAAAAATGCGCAATCAGGAATACATCCATTTAAGAAATAGTTGGTATTATTGAACTTAGGACAGCAGAGATATACACCAAAGACCTATGGGCCCTTCAAAAAAGAGACCTCACAGGTCTTGGGGGAAACTCAGAAGCCCATGGGAGCTGCTGGGAGATGAGCTCATGGCCTCCTCTTGGAGCACCCTGGACTGCATGAACTGGCATTGGTATGCTCCCAACTTGGAGCCTGAATGTGGCACAGCATGGGTTAGAATTTTTGCTTAGCCACGGTGGTGCGGTGCACCTTGCTTGTCTCTTGCCTCAGTGCTCCCTCCCCACCCCACCCCTTCCTGCCCAACTGCCAGCCAGGTCAACCTCGCTTTCTCTTTGCACCAGTTTGAGTCAGAAGAATGGAAAGGCTGTGATTGGCCTGATCAGGTTTCCCCATTTCAGTGCTGTTATTGTCACTTCCAGGAGGGGAGGGGACATGTCCTGTGCACTAGGAAGTTTAGGGGCATCCCCAGCCTCCACCCACCCAACTGTGGGCTGCCCTGGAGATCAGAGCCCCAGAGTCTGACAGTAAAGGAGCAACCCCTGGGAAATGGATGAGCTTTTCTGAGGTGGGGCCTAGGTCTCTAGGTCACTGGGTTTGTGCCCTTGAAGGAGATAGTGGGGACCTCCACCCTTCCTCATTCCTCTGTCTGGAGATGAAGATTTGCTCCAGCAGACAACCCACCAGAAAATGCCACCATCAAAGCCTGAAGCTAGCTGACCATGACCTGAGCCAGAATAATCACTGAAGTTAATTACCCCAGGTATTTATTATGGTGACAAAAAGCTGATTAGCACTGTGACAGTCACAGGCATTGCCAGTCATGGCCAACATCTCCTGGGAGCAGCAGGCTTGCCTGAGGCCCTGCAGTCTGCTTCCTCACCCTAGGACTCAGGGTGAGGTCCACGATCTAAGCACCAGCCCACATGACGACTGCTGACCCGACACACTCGAGACTCCCTATATGGGAGAAGCAGCCCCTGGTGCCGGGCAGGCAGCCAACAGGAGCCCTGGACGCCACTCCAACCCATGCTCCTTCATATCCTCACACAGATGTCCCCTAGAAACTATAGGCAGCTAAGGTGACCCGAGGCAGGAAGGAGGCCCTGGGGATCCCAGGGGCACAAGTGCCTTCAGGTAGGCACAACCAGTGACCTGTCATAGGAAGAGCCTTGCATAAGCAAGTTTGCAAGGTACAGGCTGGGGTAGGGGGCAGAGGTGACAACCTGGGGCAGACTTGGGGTTACTACTGAGTGATCATGAAAAATGGGAGGGAAGTGGGCCCAGCCCAGGGAAGCAGGGAGAAGAGTGGCTACTGGGGAAAGGGTTCCCGGTGAGCTGCCAAGCTGCTCTGGCAGGCTCTGATTTCAGTTCAGGTGGGACAACAGACAGTATGAAGTCCAAGGACGTACCCCGTAGACAAGCTTGTGCGCCTTAGAGCATACTAGGTGACGCACCTTTGCCAGAACCACATGCACAGAAGCCAGCTTAAGATGGGAGAGGGCCAGGCACAGTGGCACACAGAGGAAGGCTGAAATGGGATGATTGCTTGAACTCAGCAATTCAAGGCCAACCAAGGTAACGCAAGACCCCCATCTCGAAAAAGGGAAGATGAAGAAATGAAAGAATTACCAGAAGGATCTGGATGTGCTTATGAAAGTTGGCACAGGAAGAGCAAGGCTATTTCTCAGTTACTGTTCACCACTCATGCCTGGGAGTTCCTGCCCTCTGTGTCCTACTGTGCAACCCTGGAAAACTCACTGGGCTGGCCCTTCCCACCAAGAACTGGAAAAGATAAACTGTCACCCTTACAGCTTGTGGAGCTAAGGTGGCCACAGACAGGATTCTTGCTGGGAAGTAAAAACAGAAGTAGGACTTCTTTTGAGCTCAAGAAAAGTTTTTGATAAAAGAGACAAATGATACTGGCCCTGCTTCTATGCCAAGTTATGCTTGGGGCACATAGTGTGAGGGCCAAGAGCACAGGTCCTCAGGATGCCCCCGAGCCACTGACCTCTAGGTTGCTTGCTAGCTGAGATCAGTAACCCCTGAGTCTCAGACACCATCAGAGGACAGTATGTGACCTAAGATGCAACCTTTGTGACAGCTGGCCCTCTGCTTGGGCACATCTGTGCTGGAGGGGCTCTGCTCATCCCCCATTTCAAGTATTCCGCAGCATATGACTCGAGTCTCCATGTCCACATTCTGACTCCTGGCTCACCTGCCCTGGTAGGGAGCCTGAGGCTGAGCTACCATGTGAGAGGATCTAGCAAAAACCAACAGAGCAGGCCACGGGCTGCTGAGCTGGACACCAGCCTGCCTGGTGAGAAGCAAGGCTGGGTAGCGTAAGGGTTAAAATGGGCCAGCTGGAAAACTCTAAGTTGCCTTACTGGGAAGGATTCGAAGTTAACCCAGACTCAGCAGGTAAAGAGCCCCATAAGAAAGGCTTTTGGCCCTTGGCCCTAACCAGGGGTGTGAACGTACTGTTGTTACCTCACCAGGTGAACTCATTAGCCGAAGGTTCCTTGAACACTGGCATTTCATGACAGATGGGGTCACTGAGTAATCATTTTATTGTACTCAAGCCCTTTCTTGAAAACAACTAATCATTTCTGATGGTTATTGCTGGACTTTTCCTTTGGTTGTAAATGTACGTACTTATAGGGGGTCAGTATTTTTTCACGATCAGTCACAGGGAGGCAGTGCCTGGGGTGAGGTGATGCCCTTTAGAAGGTGTTGGCCAAGGTGTGCTGGCCATTGCAAAGGTTATGAGGCTAAAGCTTGAATCTACAGGACAGACAAAACCTAAGTCAGTGACCCTGGCCAAGAAAATTCCAAGAGATGTTGCAGTATGGGTTATTCCAACAGGGTTCCTAACATCCATACATCCTCACGGGTTTGTTAACAGTGCAACATCCAGCCCCGCTCCGGGCAGATGTAGGGTAGCCTTCCTGCCAGCTGGCTTGTCTCCTTAGTCAAGGTGGCACCCTGTGTTCCAGCCAACACCTTCCATATGTTTGGATAAAGACTGGCACAGGTGGGGGTAGTGGCTCTGCATTCAGCAACCGCCACTGAGACCAAACCAAAGTCAACTCTGGAACTGGATAGGCAGGTGGAGGGCAACAGCAGGCCTGCACCTAGGCTGGTAGGGAAGGAGAGTGCATGGCCCCAAAGGCCTCCTGTCCTGGTAAGAGGAAGGAAGAAGCTAGACAGCCGAGCAAGAGCCACCCTCCTCCCTGCCCCAGAGAGCAGAAGAGACGAAGGCACAGCCGCCTCCACTCTGGTCATGAGTGAACTATGGCAGCAGCAGCGGGTGCAGCTATGGCAAGCAGGCACCCACAGGGCCCTGGCTGTACGCTCTGCCGGGTCTGCCCTCATCTTTCCCAGTGCTTGTTACAGCCCAGAGCCTCATGTGTCCATCAGCTGGGCAGCCGTGTCATCTGGGGAGCCACTTATCAAATGAGGAAGGTGGCAGCAAAAGCTCACATGTGGGGAAGAGCAGGAGACTGCGCAGGTTAATATTCGGGCTTAACTGTGTCCCCAAAACTCCCCATGGTTAGTGGTGGCCTGATGAGAGTAGATTGGGTCATGGGTGCAGCATTGATGTCACGGGGGCTCTATACATTCACAGCAGGGTATCCACTCTTTCCTGCTTTTTATTCTCAGCCTCCCACCTCGGCTGACCCAGCATGAAGGTCCTTGCCAGGTGTTAGTGCCAGACTCCTGGGCTTTCCAGCCTCCGGCAACATGACCCAGACAAGTTCCTGCTCCTGGGTGTCAGGTGCTCTGTTACAACAGCAGCAGATGGGACAGAGACAGACAGCAGAGACGGGAGCAGTGGCCTCTGAGCTGTCGGCAGGGTCACATGGCTAGGACTTCACAAAGGCTGAGGGTGGATAGCCGAGCCAACAGGCAGCACCAGTGGGGTTCTGGTGGGCTTCCCTCCTTGCTGGCCAGTGTGTGGCTCCTGAAGCATGCCCACTTCCCTGAGCATCTCCTTCCTCGAAGCCCAGAGTGTTCCCAACCTCCCTGCAGGAAAGCCTTCCTGCCTCACTGCCTGGTTTCCAGGGACTCTGCTTCCTGCCCTCCTGGTTTAACATGCACAGCCCAGAGACTGCAGAAAATCAACCTGTGCTCTGGGTCTGCTTTCCCTGTCACGTCCTCTAGATCCACAGTGCCAGAGGTGGGGTGCTGGGATGTCCCCAAGCCCTCATGCTCAGCAGACACACAGATTCCATGCAACCAGGATGGGCAGGATGGTGTCCAGCAGGGGCCATCTATGAGGGGCTACCTAGGTTGTGTTTTACAACAACTTACTACACTATTTGTTTATGCCTTAAATACTTTGGTGTTTGTTTTCACCAAAGAAAAATCTAGCTTGAAGGTTCCTTATCCACTATCTTATGATGAAACAGAAGAAAATAAGGGTTGTGTGAAGCTTGATTGGTGGCTCCCAGAGCTGCTCCCCAGGTCACCACTGGCCACACAGAGCAGAGTTCTTCAAAGTTCAGGTGCAGCCTGAAGCAGCCTGGGATTCTTGGGTGGGCAGGCCCTGCCCAGGGGAGCAGCCTGAGAGCCTGGGACAGCTTTTGGGGGCACCACAGACTACCGTGCACACGCTAGACCACAGTGCTCCATCAACACCTGGCCCAGGTAGGCCATGGCCCTGAGGCCTCAGACCCTGAGTCTTGGCTCCAGGAGTAGCAGCCAGCACCCAGCTGGTAACTGGGTGATTCTCAATACCCACTGCCAAGAGCAGCTTCCAGTGAAGCTTCAGGGCACCTCCTGTGATCTTTCTGTTCGTGCCACATTTTCCCCAATGCTGCTGGAGGTGCCAGGTGCGGCCTGTGTTCTGCTACGTCTACCCAGCAGCCTTTGCAGGCCACAGTCGAGCATGCATCTCCACCCCACAGTGCAATGGTGTACGTGAATGTGTGGATCTGTCTTTTTCATGAGAACAAATTACAGTCGCCTTCAGTGTCTTTGCCTTATGTGGTCACCCGGCAGACAGCAGACAGGAAGCAGGCTCTTGGGTGTCTCCATGTAGGGGCTCTTGCCCCACCTTTGCCTCCAAATAACATTACTTCAGAGGTAGGATGTCTACATGTGAATGGGGTGGGCAGTAAATGAATCCATAGCAAAAGTTGTCTCCATCTGTCTGATACGGACACCTTAGCAATTAAGTGAGGCCCTGTCTCAAAATAGTAAATACAAATAAAAAGGCTGGGGGTGGGGCTCAATGCAAATATCCTGGATTTGATCCCTAATACTACAAAAACAAAAGGCTGCCAGTAGGGGCTGGGGTGCAGCACCGGTACAGCCCAGGCTTGATATGTGTGAGGCCCTGGTTCCATGCCCAGCACCCAAGGGAAACAAGCCCCAGCTGGTATTTGGAGTCGGCAACGATGCGTTCACATGGCTTGAGCCTGTTATGCAGCATAATTCGCAAACAAGATGAAGGGGGGTGGGAATACCTATACATTTCAGATTAGAAATCAGTGAAACTCATGCTAGCACAACTCCTACCAAAAAAGAAAGAAACCGCATCTGTAGGAAGGCTCCGCTTGGTCCAGCTGCAGGCTGTTTCCTTTGACTCGCCCATGAAAGCTGGGTGCAGCCTGGTCACAAACAATGGCCTTGGTTCTTGTTTTATTTCAGATGCTATCGGGACACACTCCCCTTAGGACTTAGGCATCCTGGGGAGCTGTGCATTCTTTTGGGTGAGACAGAGCTTGTTCTTAGAACACACTGTTCCCTGCTCCATCCTGGGTCCGATAGCCACAGTGTCACCATGTGTCAACACAAATGTCACTGGCTGTGTTGGCCTGCAAGGTGCTGCACATTTAGGCTGACCAGTGCTGGTGCTGCTGGTGCCCCTTGGCATGTAACGCCCCCATCATTGTGGTGGCTGCCTGCCCTCCTCTCTGCATCTCAGGGCTGCCGACGTGGTCCCTGTCAGGACATTCTAACTAGAACAGAAAACCAACAGCAAGGGACAAGTCTGGAGGGGCTTGGCCACATGGCGCTGTTCTGGGACAGGGCTCCGCGTGGCAGCCTCATCCTGTCCCCTCACTCATGGTGTCTGTGCACCTCTCAGCAGCCCTGTCAGTGTCACACAGCCAGGCCTGAGCCTGTCCCCAATGCTGGGAACTGGGATCCTCCCCCTTATAGCCAGGAAGGCAGAGGACAGCACCCACAGAAGCCAGGGCCTTTGCCTCACAGAGGGGTAAGCAGAACAGCTGCCTGCAGGGACACAGCCTAGGAGGTGTGGCCAGGCTGCTGCCTGTGAGACACTACCCCTAGGTCTCTGTCACACGATGCTGGGGCCCTCATGCCCCACCTCTGTGTCACCCAACTCATAGGGACCAAGAGGATACCCCTGAGAACAGGCCTCCTGGTTCCTACCCACTGCACAGCTAGGGCATAAGCTCCACACGCCAGTTCAGTGGCTTCTCCCTCTAACGGCCCCCAACAGGAGGCAGCAGGCCAACAGCTGCTCACACCCAGGGCTGGTGCAGACATTTGAGATGAGGCTTTGATAACTGGGAGCCTGGACTCTTACAAAGTGCAGCTGTGGCCTGAGTGCCACCCGTGGCTGGGCACTGGGTGAGGTGTCACAGAAGGCACTGCGTGTACCAGGAAGGTGACACAAGTGGCTGCCATGCATGTCCTCGGTGACAGCATGGACTTTAATAGCACATCTAAGGGCACAGACCTGCTGCCCTGCTGGTACTCTGCTTAGGATGAGTGCAGTGGAAAGAACAGGCCAGGGGCAAGCACCCAGGCAAGGCCCAGGTTCAGTGCCTAAGACCAAAGAAAGAAAACAGCAGCATCCACCAAAGCATGGCTCTGAGTGGAGAATGAACAAAATAAAACTTTATTTGAATACCCTTACAACCCGTGTAAGAGCCAGAGACCCAAGTTATCTCAGAAGAGACTACCTGACAGCTGCCCATCTCTGTTTGTGCGTCCATCACGGCTGTTCTATGGCCCAGCATATGGCTCAGCATCACTAGTGGTAATAGGCATTGCTGCTCAGTGTGGCACCTGCTGTGGCCTCTGCCACCGTGGGATCCTGGCGCTCACTCGACTGTCGGGAGCCAGCATGATGAGGCCCCCACTGGTGTGTGGCACCTGACCCCCAGAACACCCACACAGCCCTGAGGTGCATGGGGGTGGCCTCCGCCTGCCCCACACCTTGCCCTTGCTCACCAGGCCTGGATCCCAGTGAGCACTCATGTCCTAACCCACAGCACAGTGCAGTCTCTAAGACTTAAGGCACATAGGCACATTGAGGACGAGACCAGGGCAGAGTGCAGGTCTCCCGTGGGCCTCTGGCTCTCCCTGTCCCCAGACCAGGGACCCCATTCAGGCTGAGCTACCCTGAGGTTCACCTGAGTTTTCCTAAGGCACCAAGCAAAAGCCAAACTCTGCCAGGTCACAGGTCAGAAGAGCAAATCCACCCAGAGCAGCTTCTGAGCTAGAGAGCCAAGGCTCATCCCTTCTGAGGCAACAGACCAAGGTCAGGAGGGACAGGCACAGTACATGAGCACAGAGCTTCCAAGACAGCAGACAGGTGGAGGCACAGACACTGACCAGATGTCCAGACTAAGGGGCATCTGAAAACGTGCCCTTCCTGCTGATGGAAGCAGTGGCGATTTCCCTGACTGCTGCAGTGTGTGTGTATGTGTGTGTGACCTCACACTCACTTCACACTGAAACACTCCCACAGTACTCTCCAAATTCAAGAACAGAAAGAGCACTGCCTCTGCTTTTTGTCTCCAACAACTTTGGGGAAATGGGGCTTCCCCAGGTATGGATCCCAGATGCTGTTGATACCCCAGGCCTGGAAACTGAGCCCAGGATGAGTGGCACAGAGGCCGCTGAGTGCGTTGACACCTTGGCAAGTCAAATTCTTCAGGGACTGGAGGAAGAGGCACTGTAGGCCAGCTTTACCTTGAGGTGTGGACAGTGCCCTGGGATGTCCTGAGGGGCAAGTGAGGCTGCACCCCCAGACCAGGTCCCAGCTCAGGCAAAGCAGCATCCTACTTGGCAGCTGCCCGCCTCTGTTTGTGCATCTGGAAAGCCCTCAGGATCTCCTCGATGACACTCGGATCCTCCAAAGTAGTGGTGTCCCCCAAGTCCTGGGTTCCACCTGTAACAATCTTCCTCAGGAGCCGCCGCATGACTTTCCCGGAGCGGGTTTTGGGGAGACGCTTTACCACCTGGTAACAAGGTGCAGCATGAGCACGGTGGCCTGTGGTGAGGGCCACACTCAGGCTGACACTGTGCGGAGGTTTCTGGTTCACCCTTCCCCAGCCTGGGCCCAAGGCTGAGACCAACCAGGGGCCAGAAGTGACCATGGGGCAGTCGGCTGCAGCCCTGCCAGGCAGTGACACACGGCCACCTTGCTGACCTGGCCACCCACCTGTGGGCTCCAGGGCAGTGACCCAGGCATACCCTCCACCCTTACCCTAGCATGCAACTTCAAGTTTTGTCTTTCCTGTGAGTTGACAGCAATTTCACAGAAGAAAGTCTGAAAGTTTAACACTTCACATTTTCGAGCAGCCATGACCCAGGCAGTGCCACTCAGGAGTGGACGGTTAGAAGCTGTCTAAAGACGAGGCCCAGTACCTTGCAAAGGTTCAACAGTGGGACTCAGCCGGTTCCCCAGCAGTGCCACAGGCCAGGCCAGCAATGAGAACACTGGGTGACCCTGGACCCCTCCCCAAGCTCCAGCACCCAAGGCTGCTCAGGATGCCAAGGAAGGAGGAGGGGAGACTTGGGGCCAAGGTAGCCCGGCTCTGCCCAGGGCACTAAGCTGTCCCCTCACTGGCACCAGGAAATGTGTTCAGAGGCCACGTGTGGGCTGAAGCCCAGTGCTTTCCACACCTATCTATGAAAATCTACTTCAATTCAGGTGGGACTAACTAGCAGCAAAGCACGTGCCCAGCGTGTGCAAGGTCCTGGACTCTGCTCCACCGCTTGTGAACCCAGGAGGCCCCCGAAGCCCATGTGTGGAGGTGCTTTGCTGAGCCATGCCTTCCAGAATGTGGTGGCCTTTGTCTCCTTTCCCCAGAAAACAGAGCCCACCAGCTGCCCACTGGAACCTCTGGTGCGGGGAACTACAGCAGCTTTTCCGCCTTCTAAATTGTCTGATATTGGCCCGGCAGGATAGTTCAGTGGTCTAAAGCGCCTGCTTAGGAAAGCTTGGGCGGCTTCAGGGACCATGGTTCGATCCCCGGCACCACATTCAGTGCCAGCCCTGCCCTCAGGGTAGGCAGAGACAGCCATAAAAATAAATAAACAAACAAAAGTTCTGAAACAAGAAAAAAAATAAATAACATTCTAAATAAATAAATAAATAGTCTGGTATTTTGTCAGAACAGTGGGAAGCTAGCATGAAACTGCAAAAGGAACATGAAAGCCCTGACTGTCCCCAGCACCACATCCTGGGATCGCATCTGGCAGCCACAAGTCAAGGCCTCACCTGTCCCTGGGGAACCTAGCAGATCACCTCAGCATTCGCTGTGTCATTTTGTGGCACTGGGGATTGAACCTGGGGCTTCATGCTGAGCTGTGAGCCTTAACACCCTGCCCCCACCATGTCTTTTTAAATGTTGAGCCAGGGCCTCTCCAAGTTGTCCAGGTTAGGCTCAAACTCTTGATCCTCCTGCCTCAGCCTCTCTCGTAGCTGGGGCCATAGGCGTGTGCCATACACCAGCTTCATGCCTGTTTGGGTACGGAGGGGGAAGGGAGGCGACAAGCTCACCATAGATGTGCAAAGGGGCCTATGCAGAGCAGCACGTGCCCAAGGCATGCACTCACCAGGATCTGGTCGGGCACGGCGTACTTGGCAATCTTAGTGGCCACCATCGACTTGAGCTCACTCACCACCACGTCCATGTCGCCAGCCTCATCCTTCAACACGATGAAGGCAAATGCAGCTTGGAAGGAAAGCAGAGGTTTGGGAGTGTCACAGTGACACCTGGCCAGACGGGTTCCAGGTGCCACCCACCATCATCCCAAAGGGTTTGGTCTTAAGCTAGAGTCTTGCTGTGTGGCCCAAGCTACCCTTGGGGTCCTAGGCTCAAGCAACCCTCCTGCCTCAGCCTCCCATGTATCTGGGATGACAGGCATGTGCTGTCAGACCTGGCTCCAAGGGATCTCTAAATCCTGTGTTGGTGACACTGTGGAGGCTGCTCCCTTTTGCCACAGCCCTGACAGTGCATTTCTGCCACAAACACAGTGCCAGTGGTTCCAACAGCTCCGTGGGCGTGCCAGCCAGGCAGCCATGCATGGCAGGAAGCTTGGCACTGCAGCAGGTGCTGACGGTTCCTGTGGCCCAGCTCATGTGAATTTCACTCATCCCTCAGCTGTAACCACTGGTGACACTATGGTGCAGGCGAAGCAGGCACAGCCTCAACACCAAAGCCACTCAAGTTCGGACCAACCTGAGGATGAGGGTAAGGATGAACCTCGTGGCTGCTGCCGCTTCCCCGGGGGAGGCACTGGGCATTCCTGGGCAGCCCCAGTTGGCACAGACCCCGGCTTCACCTATTGATGTCCCCCCAGCTCCAAAGAGCCATGTGGCCAGAGCCCATTCCCCCAGACCTAAAGCCTCTCCTCCTCGTGAGTCCCCAGTGTCCCCAAGCATTCCTGCTATTGCTGCCCTCCTGAGACATCCACAGCAGTCCCTCCTCCTCTTTGTCCTACACACCTCTCAGGCAGCTGTACAGTTCCCTCAGACCTGTTTGCTGTCCTGGTCCATCTCTCTTGCCTCTGCCTCTTTCCAGGACAGTGGCCACAGGGCAGAGATCCTGTGTCACTATCTGCTGTGTCCACAGCATAGCTACTGGAGCACAGCAGGACCCCATGGACACCTGTTGACCACTGTCAGGGAGACTGTGCCTGCAGAGGTGATGCTACAGGGCCTCATCCTCTGCCCGAAAGGTTCCTGTCTCCACCTGGCAAGCTCCTACTCATCCCTCAAGACCCAGTCCAGCCCTGAGATGCCCAGTGAAGCTCTCCTGACCCTGTCTGAGTCTGGTTGTGCGCCTGGCCCTGCGTGGATGGGCGTGACCCCACCCACAGGCTGTGAGGGAGCTCTACAGTGGGAAGAGCCCAGCTCTTCTGGTGCCAACAGGAGGTGGAGCAGCATGAACTGTGGCGTTGGAGTGGAGAGGAAGGGAGGAGCCATATGGATGGGGTGGAAGACTGCGGCCAGAGGGAGGAAAGCCCAGCCAGGCCCAGTCTGAGTTCAGAGCAAACCTAACCCAGGCCCCACCCCCCACAAGGTCAGCACCGCCAGCGGGAGGAAGGAGGGAGGCACACAGAAGGAACTGCTACTGGGCCATCATAAACCGAAAGGAAACAGATGTTCCAGGATGTAAGAAACCAGGAAACTGCCTGAAATTCCTGCCCGACGGCAGGCAACCCAGGCCGTTCAGGACAGAGGTGCCACAGCAGCTGGTGGGCCCCATCAGACCAGGTACTCACCCAGGCCTCTGCCCTGGCCCAGAGCTCTGGAGCAGCTGTAACCCCTCAGGAGACATGCTGGCTAAACTCTGCCTGCCAGGGTAGCAGTGCGGATGGTGCCCGTGAGGTCCTTGTGCAGTCCACAGTCCTCTCAGGCCCACACCGGAGCAGCCCCACAGCTCAGTCAGCCCTGATCCAGACTAGACACCAGGCCTACAGCCTAGTCAGAAGGAATCGCAGACTCCACCAGGGAGGACCTGCAGGTGGGATACAGGTCACCACACCAGGTGGCAACCTTCCCACCTCTGTCCCTAGCCTGGTTACACCTGGATGAGGCCTCTGCTGGGGAAGCCCTGACACCCACCCCACAAAGCCACAGTGTCCTCCACAACCAGCTGCTCCACAGCAACCTAAAGCACTTGCACAAACTTCAAGTTTTACAGTGGGTCAAGTTAAAGACACCATCTGAGGGCAGAGGGTACCGGATGGAGAGACCTGCTGTCAGCGCACACAAAGCACCAAAATGAAATGCAGTAACATATAAAAAGCTTCTAAGTAAATACCAAAGAGGAACACGGAACGCAGCAGGCAGGCAGGTGATGTCTGTAACCCAAAGAGCCCCTGAAAGGAGTGAGAAGTCTTCATCCCAGGCCCTGAGCCAGCGGGCCCTGACACAGTCAATGTGTCCTCCCCGTGCCCTGGCATGGGGTCAGTGTGCTCAGTGGTGAGGGGGGCGCAGGCCAGGGTATATAGCAGTGACCTGGCATGGACCTGGTGTGCTCACCGGTGCCCTGTTTGAGTGCCTGGGAGTAGTGTGTCAGTGCTGACCTGGAAGGGGTTAGTGTGACAGCAGTTAGATGATGCTGGATCAGTGTGCCTGACAGTAGTGTGTCCATCAACGGCTTGACCCAGGGCCAGTGTGACCACCAGGGGCCTGGCATGGGGTCATGTGCCCTGAGGTGGGCTGCCACGGGTCAGCGTGCCCAATGATGAGTGGGCGTGGGGCCAGTTTGTACAGCAGTGAGCTGGCACCCAGTCAGTATGGCCAGCAGTGGTATGCCCAGCAGTGACCTTGGCATGAGGTCAGTGTGCCCCAGCAGTGACCTTGGTGTGGGGTCAGTTGCCCTGTATGATGAGCACAGGGTCATACCAGGCCAAGCAGCTTACAACACACTAACACTCCTGCCTATCTGTCCCCCAGACCCTAGAGACTTGGCCCTCACTGGCTTCAGAGCCAAGTGTGTCCCAGGCAAGGAGGAGGCTTGCTCAGTCTGTGTCCCTAGAAGGTGGTCATGCCAGGGGGAAAACAGTCAGGCTCTTCCAGAGTCCAGGCACAGCCAAAGCCCAAGCCAGGCCCCACCACACAACCCACTGCCACTGTGGACACCAAACCAGCAGGTAGAGGACAGGACTGTGCTCAGGATGCCCTGTGACAAGGTGTAGACAGCACCCTCCCCAGGAGCCAGAGACCCAGGATGAACTTGCCAAGCTCGGCAAGGGCCAATTGGGCCATGGCTCCCATGGGGAGCACAAGCCTCTCAGGACCCCGACCTGCCTGGCGCATGTCGCCGGTTTCCTCCCCAAAACCTCTGTTTGGGGGAGAAGAAGAGCAATGGCTTGGCCCTGCAGACCCTGCCACCAGCATTCCCAGCCCACTGCGCTTAGGGGACACCTGTGACAGTCATGAGGGTGGGCATTAGTGAGGCAGCCCAAAGGGACACTCACCTTCTCCTTTGATGTCATGGGGATAGCCAATGACAGCAGTTTCCGGCACAGCAGGGTGATCAGCCTGCACCCCAGAGAACAAGGCAAAGTATGGTGACTCCCAAAGCCTGGAGGGCTTG
The DNA here is from genome assembly GCA_004027025.1 of Myocastor coypus. Classification (NCBI taxonomy): domain Eukaryota; kingdom Metazoa; phylum Chordata; class Mammalia; order Rodentia; family Myocastoridae; genus Myocastor; species Myocastor coypus. Next base: position 49,413 of record PVJA010005612.1, read on the forward strand.
GAGGTCGTGTTTCCACCCCACTCAGTGGCCAACAGCACCGTCACACCGCCAGGCGGAGGAGAGGCCGGGTCATGCTCACCATAGCATCCTCAATCTCCGCAGTGCCCAGGCGGTGGCCACTGATGTTGATGACGTCATCCATGCGCCCCGTGATCTGGTAGTAGCCGTCCTGGGTTCGGTGGGCCCCATCTCCAGTGAAATAGTAGCCTGCAGCCCAGTGGAGGAGGATTCACTCAAGAGCCCTGAACTCTTCTTGGCCTCTGAGATGGGACAGCCTGGCTAGCCCGCCCTTCCAGCAATCTCCTCATGGCCTCAGCCAAGCCTCCTGGACAGGCAGCTGGCACTGCCTACTGCAGACGTGGGGAGCAGGGTGGAGAGGGCACATCTGAGGAACCCCAAAGGACCTCAGTACAGCTTGAGACTAGAGGCCACCGATTCCAATGAGACAAGCGGGCATCCATATAACTTCCAGCCTTATAGCACGAGAACAACTGGAAAGGCACAAACACAAGCCGTGGGACACCCCAGCCGTGGCCTGCATCTGAGGTGTTTTCTCTATTCCCCTCTGCTGAGAGCTAACAGAGCCATCCCAGCCAGGCGCTCACTGACCTTACTCTCATAGCCTCAGCCCTCAGAGGCCCAAGGTCAGGCTGACTGCAGCGCCCAGAGAAGGGAGCTCCCCACAAGCCTCCATGTGCCTGTCCTTCACCCCCCAGGCCACGTTGCCCATCACTGCCACACTCAAGCATGTCCTGGCAGAACTTGGACCTGGCCCAACGGTGTCCTCAGCCACTCACCTGGGTAGGCTCGGAAGTAGGAGTCTACAAATCTCTGGTGGTCGCCATAGATGGTCCTAGCCATGCCCGGCCAGGCCTGAGCAATGCACAGAGCCCCAGAGACATCACCACCCTCTACCACGTTGCCCTGCAGACCCAGAAGACAGTAGGAGAGTCAGACAGAAGAGCCGATTGTCAGCATCATCAAACTACTGCTCAGCCTAGGCCAAAAGATGACAAGCAGGCCAGAAGCAGCAATCCAGAACCTTTCTCCCAAGAGCCAGGCTTCCCCTTCACAGCGATGTCCCTGAGCAAGGGCTGGCAGCAGGGGACTGGCCAGTGCAGGACCCCACATACCTTCTCATCCATGAGAGTTGGCAGGATGCCAAAAAAAGGCCTCATTGCCATGCCAGGCAGGATCTCAGCCCCTTCCTCCGACGGCCGGGGCGCAATGCAGATGCCACCAGTCTCTGTGAGAGGGGAGAGGAAATACTGAGTAGCCAGGAGCCCAGACTGTGTGTGTCCCCAGAAGAAACAGCATGCCACTGTGCTGGTCAGAAGAGTGGTAAGAGTGGGTAGCCCCACTAGCCCTGGGGCCTCTGTCCTGGTAAATACAGCTTGGGCTCAATGCTGACACAAGAGGGGTGCCCAGGTGTATGCAAGGCTGAGGCCCACCCAGTGGCCAGGTGCCACATCCCTGGGACCATGCAGCAGCCGAGAGCCATGTCCTGCAGCGTGATGCCTGTGCCTCCTGTGCCCCATGCTGCCCCCTGGGTTTGGCCTCTGCCTCTGAACAAGGAAGGGCAGGACCTTCTGCTTGCACAGGAGGTAGAGAGGACTGGCCTGGCCAGTGCCTACTTTTACCCATGAGGCCTGGCCTGCTCTGCCACCTGCCCTTGCGGCCCAGATGGAGAGGAAGGGTGCAAGCTCTCTACCCAGTCAGACGGGGCCCCTGAGGCACCTGGGAGACCTGCGTCCTCGTGTGTGCAGTGGGCTTTTGCCCCACATTCCCAAAGTCAGACACAGTAGATTAGGAAGGGACACGAGAATAGAGCACCATGGAAAGCAAGCAGCGTTTCTTGTTAGCCCCAACCTGGACTTGGGGCTCTGGGACACCAGGTCCTAGGGGCTCCATTCCAGTACCCAATGGCAAGGCAGGCAACTACAGAAAGAAGACAGTGCTGCATGCTCACCCTGCCAGGCCGTAGAGCACAGCCTATGCCAGCCCATTCCATTCATACCAGGCCTGTGAGCCCCCCCCACCCAGGTTACAAGCTGGGAACTCAATGTCCTGAGATGCCCTCACAAGCAGAAGATGGTAGGGAAGCGAGGCCAGGCTATACTCTGAGTGGTGCAGTAGACTCTGCTTCCCTAGACCGAAGAGCCCCAGCCCCAGCCTAGAGCCCAGCCCCAATGCCTCCTAGGAATGCTCACCTGTCTGCCACCAGGTGTCCACCAGCGTGCACCTGCCATCTCCCACCACTTTGTGCAACCATTCCCAGGCCTCATGGTTGATGGGCTCACCCACTGGAAACACACAGAGTGGCAGAGTTTACCACTTGGAGGCCAGGGCCACAGCTAGGGGTTTCTCCAAGTGTCCCCCAAGGAGACCTGGAGAGGCTGTGAATCCATTGCACTTGCCAGAAAACAAGCAGCTATTACAGACTCCAAAGGCAAAATGGCTAGAACGTGGGCAGAGTCACCACATACAGTGTAGTTTGGGGAGGAAAGAGGAGCATTTTTCTTTATACTTAGAAGTGCACACACTCAACACAACTACTTGACAATAGTTTGGGGCAAATCTTACACTAAGCTTGTGTTTACCCTGTTACTCCAAAGTTGGACTCTGGACATGTGCTCCAAGGAAGGGAGCATAGCCAGATACCCAAGGGAGAGCTGAGGGAGCCCCAATTTCCTACCACCACAGGTAGAAGCTGAGGGCTCCCTCGAGGCAACACAGCTGGTGACAAGGGAGCTGGTGCTGGATACCGCACAGCACAAGGGCACACACTGCTGTCCCCGACACATGCAGCCTGACAACCCATCCGCCCACAAAGCAGGGGCTCCCTATGTAACCCTCCATGTCCAGCGGACACACCACCCCTTGCCCTGCCCCCAGGTACACCTTCTACCCCCACCCACGTGGTGTGCACACTCACCCGAGCCCAGGGTGCGCAGGGACGAGCGGTCGTACTTCTTCACCCAGCCATCCCCAAGCTTTAGGAGCAGCCGGATGGCAGTTGGGGCACCGTAGAACTGATTGACCCTCAGCCTCTGCACTGTCTCCCAGTACCGACCTGCAGGAGTGCAACCCAGTCATCTGCAGGAGGAGCCAGGCACAGATGCATGCAGACATCTGCCCACGGTCACCAAGAGGGTCTCAGTCCCCTGGGAAGGGCTAATGTGTCTTCTCCCTGCGCCACACACACCTCATAGCCCAGCCTGTGCCTGACAAGATGGCTGGCCCCAGAACCCTACACTGTCCCCTGAAGGACCTGAATATGATACACCTAAGTCCCAGTCCCACCTGCACCCTCTCCCATTCCAAAACTCCCTACTTCAGGAGGGGCTCCAGACACACCCAGAGTGGGCATTCTGCAGTCTAAAGACCTGGATTTAAGGAAAGGCTGGGGTAGCCAGAGGCAAGAGGGACTACGCTAAGGGAGCCTAGGGCAGGCAGCTTAAGGTAGAGGGAAGGAAACCCAGGAGGGTGGCATAAGAGATGGTGTAACCTAGGTTGGACCCCAACACCAGAACACCCTGCAGACGTGGCTTCCAATTCCGTCCACCTGCAGGGCCAAGGTTGGCAGCTCCGCCGTTCCTCAGCATCTGATCCATAGGACCACAAGACCCACACCTCACCTGCACCCAGCCCTGTCACCCAGCACAGGCCCCAGATGGGGTCCTGGGTCCTCACCAGCATTGGGATAAACTGGGGTGCTCTCAAAAAGGACGCTGGTAGCACCATTGCAGAGAGGTCCATACACCACATAGCTGTGTCCCGTGATCCAGCCTATGTCCGCCACACAGCCAAAGACGTCACCGGGCTGGTAGTCAAACACAAGCTGCAGACACAGGGGAGCCATGAGGCTGCATCCACCCTTCCTCACCACATTCCCAGTGCATCACTGAAATAAGGTGGAGCCTGCCGGGGGTCTGTAACTGAGAGGCAGCCACTCACTGCCACCAGCACCAGGTGGTGCTGTTGGTGCACAGCAGGGCACCCCTTGCAGATGTTCATGGGTGGAAGCAGCCAGGTGCCAGAGTGCTGCCAGGCTTACAGAGGACATACACATCCAGACAACGCTGAGCCATGGGTAGGGGGGCCCTGGGGCCATAGAAACGGGCTGAACGGACTCTCCAGAACCCAGGCTATCTCCAAATGCAGTAGGAACTTGGTCTAGCTCCCACATGGCTGGCAGTGTTCTGTGTGCTGACCAGTTTGGTGTTTTCTCAGATGACCCACTGAGCCATACACGTGGTCTTTCTGTATGTTCTAAAAGACTGCTTTGAACCCTCGGTGCAGGGTCCTGCCACTGCCAATCAGTAGCCAGGACACCCTGGAGTTTGCAGCTGCTCATCAGGGCTGTGAATGGCTGGGCACCTGCAGAATTGTGCATCCATGTGGAAGAATAAGATTCTGGCTAGCCAAGAGTTGCCCATCTGCACAGCATAGAGCCAAAGGGATTATGAATTCAACTTGGACCCACACTGCCATGCCTGTAGTTCCTGGAGGGAGGCCAGACACCTGGGGCCAGTTACTCCCCAGGGGACCCACAGCCAGGCAGCCCCCCTACACCACTGAACACCCCAACATCCATCACAGTTAGCAGCCCTTTCCATAATATCCCACTTCCACCATCACAAGAATACATGCATGGACATACAACTGCACAGGTACACGAGCACATACATATGCAGATGCACACCACACATACATGGCAAACACACTCAGGCACACAAACATGCTTGTGCACACGCACACACACACTAGAGCCCCAGTGATGACCACAGCCTGTGATAATTCGCCTTGACCATCAGCTTGACTGGGGACAAGAAGAGCACACCCCTGGGCATGTCAGGGTGGGTCCTAGAGGTGCGACCCCGGGAACACATCCCGCCCCTGGTCCTACCTCTCTGGCTCCTCCCACAACTGACATAAAGTGAGCCACTCTGCTCCCCCTTACGATGCCCCAGCCTTGGTGTTAGCCCACTGGCACCTCTGACACTGTAAGACCAGGTAGCCTCTCCTCTTTCATGCTGCCAGTGTCACTAGTAATACATTTGTCCAAGCTGGGCACAACTGTCACCTGAGCTCAAGGCGGCAGCAGCTGTGAGGACTGTTACCCATTAGCTCTGGCAGCTAGGGTAGCTGCACCAGCCACAGTAGGGCAAGCCAAGAGCCCATGCTGTACTCAAACAACCTTTGCTTGTGCCTGTTGTCAGGCAAGCAGGTCACTTGGCTGCCTGCAGTCCTGTGGGCATCCCAGGCCTCCTCATACCCCAAGGCCCGAGTGTTGTGCCCAACACAGAGCAGTACAGATAAGTGAGGAGACACACACTTCCCTTTCCGCTGCCATTCACACTTGGTGTCATCCACAGAAGCCTGATGGGGCCTACACCTGATGCCCCCTGAAATCCCCCAAGAAAAGAAGAGAAATTTGAAAGCTGTCCTCCCAGCCCTCCAACCCTGCATTCCCCGTGCTCCTGTCCACAGTGTCCTGGAAACACTCTGAGCATGCAGGGATGAAGTCTCACCCTGCTCAGTGCTCCCCAGTGTACATTTTATGTAAATAATAGAAACACCAAGCATGCAACTTTCTTGGCTTTCAGCCACAGTGACTACTTCCCAAGCGTCTTGCACAACTTGCACACTGTAGCAGCATCCCATCACAATGGGGTGGAGGGCTGAGAAAATCAGGGCGAGAAAGGGCACTTTGCATAAGGTCAGCGGGAACAACATCAGTGCAGAGCTCAGTTATCTGCTTAATGGTGGCCTGCTCTGCAGCCCGCAGGGCATCTACCTGTCTGCGTCTCTGTCGGAGTCCTCCATGCTGGCCCTGTTCATCAGCCCCAGGGGTGAGCTGCAAGCTGTGCTCATGCTGACACCAGGTGCCCCTGTTTCTCCTCCCCCATGGCCCTTTGCTTCCTGACTGAGGGATCACCTCCCATGAGACCCAGATAGGTCATTCAGCATTTTGGTCCCACCTCGACAATTACTACAGTAACCAAGTCAAAACTGGACCTGGACCCCCAACCCAGCCAAGACTCCACTGGGACCACCGAAGCCCTCTCTGCCTTGGGTCAGCCCAACTGACAAACAGAAACCTGGCAAGGTACCTTATCTGTGTGGTAGAAGGCAGCCAGGACAGGACACTTGCCTGTGTTGCTGCCCCCAGCGGGCACTGAGGTGGCCTACAAACAGAGGGTGCCCTGGAACTCAAGCCCAGCTGGGAAGTACTAGGTAGTACTACAAGCTACCAGGGCCGCTCTGTAAAATCATACCCCCTACACTTACATGAATGCTGATTTGTAGGTGTATTTATTGGACTACAATCCAAGCTGTAATTCTACACACTAACTGTAAGTTTCTTTATAATTCTGTCTTTTTAAATTTTACATTTAAAATGAGTAGGGACTAGGATCCACAATATTTTTTTTTTAAATAGGGGTCCAACTCAGGACCTTGCACTTGCCAGGCAGGCACTTGTGCCACTGAGCTATCTCCCTAGCTCCATTTTGTCTTTTTGAGACAGCGTTTCCCTCTGGAGTTCAAGTAAGCCTTGAGCTCACTTTGTGGCATCAAACTCGCATTGCTCCTCCTTCCTCAGCTTCCCATGTGCCCATACCCAGCTTCTGCAAATCTTTTAAAGGTCTAAGAAAATGTCTTCTTTCAAGATAGAAGAAACAGATGAACCTTGAAGTGAGGAGAATGTCCGAATTTATGAGAACCTGCATTCATCTTTACCCCATTCCAGTTGAGATTCTTTTCTCCCCCAGGGCTGGGGTTCAAACCCAGGGCCCCCCCACGCGTGAACCACATGCCACCACTAAGCCACATCCCCAGCCTCATAAATCCCTGTTGTTTAGGTTCTTTCATCTCCAGTGCATCCTAAGATACAGTTCTTGATGCTTTATGGCATGAGGAACCCATGAAGGCAGAGGTGACAGCAGCAGCAGCAGCCTGGATACCAGAGCAGCCAGGGCCTTGTCCCGGGACACAAGCGGAGCTCCCAGCCGCCTCTCACACCCAGGCCCACCTCTGTGGCGTAGTGACCCACATATCCCCGCGTGCACATCCAGCGCGCCACCCCCGCCTACCTTGTGTGTCAGTGCAGCATACAGCAGATAGCCCGCCTGAGTGTGCACCAGACCCTTGGGCGTGCCGGTGCTGCCCGAGGTATACAGCATGAAGAGCATATCCTCGCTGCCCATGCTCTCTGGGACGCACGTGGGGGCCTCCTGTGCCATCTCCTACAAGGGGAGAAGAAGCAGAGAGGACTTAGGCTGGCCTCAGAGAGCAGCCTCTACCCCACAGAATGCCTCCCTGGCCTTCCAGGCTCCACCACAGTAGAGAGACATGGGGTCAGGAGATGGGCCGGAGAGGCAGCACAGTGGTAAGGCACATTCTCTGCAGGCACAATGCCCTGGGCTCCACTCCAAGGGCCAAAAAGGAAATGGGGGGAGGGTGGCAGGTGCTGCAGGGGAACCCTGGGCAGCTCTAGGGAACCCAGGCTGACAGCCACAAGCCAACAAGCTCCAGATTCAGTTCACCTGGCAAAGCTCCTCCTCCTCAAACCACATAAAGTGGGGCAAACCCACCTGCTCCAGGGGGATGTCCAGCTGTCCCATGGGGACCTTGTTGTCTGTCCTGTGTGCCACCAGGACGTGCTGGACAGTTGGGCAGTTCTTCACGGCTTCATCCACTATTTTCTTCAGCTCGACCACACGGCCTCCCCGGAGTCCTTGGTTGGAGGTGATAACCACCTTGCACTTGGCTACCAGAGACGACAGTGATGCACCAAATTAGTCTCCTTCCCGCTTTACTCCTCATACAGCCTGACTGTGGGCACACGTCCAGGCCTGAGCATGCGCTAGAGAGCATCCAACCAGAGTGGAAGAACCAGCAACACAGCAAGGGCTGCCTGCTCTGCGCCCGCAGCACGGCACAGCATGCCCAGCCTGACTGCCTGGACTGTGTGGGGTGCAGTGCAAGACAGGGCACAGAATAGCCACTCTCCTTGAGGCCCAGAACATGAGTCTCCCACCTCCAAGTGTCTCTCCCACTTGACATGGGAGGGGTCACAGGACACCTACAGCAAGTGTGCAGACGGACAAGCCCCAGCAGCAGAGACCAAGCCCCAGAGCATTCCCAGCCCTGAGCCATCCAGGCTGACTTTCAGGTCATAGTCAGCTGGACATAGAACCAGGAGCGGCCTGGTGCCCCACCTTCAGGGGAAGCTTCCAGGCCATACCTGCTCTTCAGTGACCCAGCAAGGAGAAGGCAGGCCCAGGGTGATGCTGGTCAACCTGACTTTCCACACCCAAGAGAGGGCAAAGGTAATGCAGAGAGCAAGGTCCATGCACCCTGGGCCTGAGGCCCATAGGCAAAGGAATCATTCTTGGCCTTGTACCCACCCAGGAGGACCAGAGGGACCAAGGCTGTGGGGGTTATTAGCCTCTGAGGAAGATTCTAGAGCAAACAACCGCTCTCGCCCTCAGGCCTAGGTCTTCTAGTCAATCTGAATCGGGGGCCCCTTACAGAGCCATGAGTGGAGATACTCCTCAAGCAGTGACTCTGAAGTGACAGAGTGTAAACCCACAACTCCCCAGCCACACTAGTGTTGGCCTGATTCATGGGTGCTCCACAGTGGGGGGGGGGGCCTCCCTGAGCAGGAGGTTCTGGGCCCCAGTGTGGCCTCCTCTCCTCTCCTGTCCTCACTGCCTCTGGAAGTTCCCAGAACTGTCCCTCAGAGGAACCACCTTGCTGGGGCCTTGTCTCAGAGTCTGAGCTCCATCTTCTGAGCCCATCTGGAAATTGTTTCAGGCCTCATGCTTAAGTTCTTCCTCCTTTCTCAGTGCCTCCAAGGCATCACAGCCCTGAGGCCACAAGAGAATTGTCAGCACAGGGTTTGCATCTCAGTGAGGGCTATCCAGGGCCTGGAGATACTTTAGAGATGTCCTAGACCAGTGGTGGTAAATCTAAGGCAGGGACCAAAGCAAGCTGTTGGTATCACAGAAAGCTCTGGAACATTCTCATCATTTATCTAGACCCCAGAGGCACCCATGCCAGCCTGGGGCACCAGGGTCCCTGGCCACACATATTTTCCCTTCAGGGCAAAACCACCATCCACCAGGGAAGCTGGGCCCATCTGGGCAGGACAAAGGCTAATCTGCCCACTGGATACCTTCATGGCCAGCTGATGGGGCTGGACAGGAACAACGTGGGACATAGGCATGTCTGGTTGGATTCAGTTGTTCCTCCTGGTATGGAGCAGGCCTCAGCATCTGCACAAATCTCTTTTGTCCCCCAAAGCAAATTACCACAAGCTTGATGGTCTGGGACATGTGCTTTTAGTTCACAGTCTGCCCACCAGGGCATCCTGCTTAGTCTCCTGGGCCACAGACAGGTGTCAGCAGGCTAGTGGCTGCCTGGAGGCTCTGGGGGGACACCTGCCTCCTGGCCCTGAGGCAGCTGGCAGCTGTTCACAGAAGACTCCTGCATCCCTGTGCCTATCCCCAGTAGCACCGACCACCTGTCTGTGTGAGTTGTTACCAACATCTCACAGCACCTAATCTCCATCCTGATGGCCAGTCCCCTGGGAACAAGGACCAGGGGACTCCTGCCCCTGCTGCCCCTGCCCTTGTACTCACCATCATTGATCCGCCCAGCCAAGGATTCCGCACTGAACCCAGCAAAGATAACTGTGTGGACAGCTCCGATTCTGGCACAAGCCAGCATTGCCGCCACGGCCAGTGGGGACACCGGCATGTAGATGGCCACGCGGTCCCCGCGCTGGACTCCATACTTCTTCAGTGTGTTGGCCAGGCGGCACGTGGTCTCCAGCAATTCCCTGCAGCACACAAGCGGAACGAGCGGGCTAGGACAGTGCACAGAGGTAAGGGCGTACCCAACCTTTCAAGACAGCAGGCTCTGAGTGCTTATGGCACGGCAAGTTCTTTTGCAGAAAAAAAAAAAAAAGGTTTTGATATTTAGTCAACCCCCACCAATTCACTAAGGGACAATGCTGTCCTTGTGTCTACCTGCAACAGGGCTTGTCAGAGATCACAAGAGGCCATGTATAGAGCACAGTCCAGAGATGTGTGCAAACAAGCACCTCACAAGAATCGTGAGCAAGATACTCTGGGGAAGGGAACTTTCTGTCTCAACAAAGGCCAGGGTCACCGAGCAGCCTTCTTAACAGCCTAGAGCCTGGCTCAAGCTTGGCAGTCCCTAGTCTGGAGGACACAGCCAGAGACAGAGATTCAGGGTCAGAGGGCCAGGTAGTCACCTGTCAAGCACCCTTCCTCCACACGTGCTTTCACACCCTGGCCATCACTAGGTTCAGCCAGCCAGCGGGAACATAGCACAGCACAGCACTAGGCAAGCCAATTGGCTACTCAGAATTAACACGTGGTCCATATGACCCAATCACAGTCCAGGAGAATCATCTCAGAAAAGCAGGTGCTGAGCACACCTCTCCATCTCAGTGAGCAGGAAGTGGAGACAAGAGAGCTCACCCAGCTCTCCACGAGGCCCTGCCAAACACGAGGCCTTGTTTGGTTCAAAGGGCTGCCAGGCCCAGGACAAAGGCAAAATCCAACCAGAGGCTGCCTAGGACACCAAGAGAATGAAAATGAACAGTTCCAGTCGCAACAGAGGCCTGCAGTGGGTGGGTTTTGTTTCCTCCCAAAGCCGCCCTGAAAAGGAGCCCACCAAGAACCAGCTCTCAGAACTAGCCTTCAACTTGCCAGTGCCTCTGAAGGGATTTTGCCTTTCTCCCTGAGGCTTTCAGAAAGAGGACAAAGACACCATTCAGTGGTGCCCACCCACCCCTGGCCTAAGTTTCCTCAAAAGAACACCCAACAACCCCCAACCCCCAAGACCAGAATCCAGGGCCCAGAAGCATTCCCACTCATGGGAAAAGAGGCCCCTGCAGAACTAAAGAAAGAGCTGCGTCAGTACACAAAGGAACTCAAGGCCTTGGAGGAAGCTCCATTTGCACAGTTCCTTGTATAGAGGTCTCTGCACAGGGCTGGGGAACCAGAGCAGAATGTCCTCTACCCAGCAGTATAGACATTCAGCCTTTACTCTGCAGACTTGAGGCAGGGCGGGTCAGCTTCCCTATTAGCTGTGCTGGTATGGGAGCTTTCATTTCTCAGCTGCAGCATGATCATACATTAAAGAGTGCTTAAGCATCCTCTACTTGGTACAAGGTTTTAAGTATTGATAAGAGTCAGGATCCACCCAGGACACACCCAGATGAATATGCAGTAAGTGTTCTCTTTCCCAACAAGCAAGAAACTCCCAGCAGTTTTGGCTGAAATCATTTTCTGCAATGACTAAAACCAACTACTCTGAATTCCTAAGATGTGCAAATCTCCCCACCAGGCAGCACCGGAGCATTGGCACTGAAATAACCAAAGGGTCCAGCAGCACAGTTCCCTGGGGAAGTGAGACACAGGTGCAAGGTTGTGCACAGCTGTGTGTCAGCTCCTCACTTGCGGGCTGCTGTCACTGGGGCAGCAGGCAGAGCTTTCAGGACTGGGTCAGAGAGGAAGGAACAGTGTCCCTGCAGGAGCACAAGTCACCTGGCCTCTGTGCTGGGCAGCTTAATCCCATCCAGCCTGAGGAAAGGTCCAGGGAGTGGGTCAGGCTGACAACAAGTTCCCCATAGGTCAAAAGCCTCCTCATACAATCAGGTGCTGCAGCAGGAACTGGGGAGGCTCCAGCCTGAGCCTACACATGTTCCTTAGGAGACCCTGGTATGTGCCAGGAGCTCAGAGTCTGGTGGGTTCCACCATCTTGCTGTTACGTCCAGAGAACAGGCTTCTTCCGACAAAGAATCTGAACCTGGTAACTCTCTGGGCCTAACCTTCTGCCACGGCCACACATCTTGAGTTGGAAGGGACCCCGTGAAGGTCAGAAGGTGCAGCCTCACTGGGATTCTGGAACTCCAAGCCACAGCAGTCCCACCTCTGCCCAAACCTCATTCTGCCAGAAGTCGCTTTACTGGGTTGCTCTTCCCCTGTCACATTAACAAGGAGACAACCCCCCAAAAAAACCGGGTCAAGATTCCAGCTGTTCAGATTCCACCCTTTAGTCTTGGCTCAGCCCTTTAAGGCAGCCCAGAAGAAATCTGCCTGCCATTCAATGACAGCCCCTCAAACTCCCAAAGGCTCCCAACCCCTCAGCCTCTTCTAAGACTTTCCTTTCCCAAGTTCTCTCACGCTGTCCTCCAGTTCCTTCCTGCCACCCCCATATTACTAATAGACCCTCCTCCCTTCCATGTTGTCTGCCCAGAACTGAGCGTGGAGACCCAGGCGGTCCATCTTTACTTAATCTCTAGTTCATCTGTATGTATCATGCAAATGAAAGGTGACGGTGATGATGACTATGGCTTGTACCACTGAGGGCTTCCTGCATGCTGAGCGCGTGCTCTTCCACTGAACTTCTCCCCTTCCCAGAACATACTGACTGTTTAATATCTAACACAGGTGGCTTCAATTTAACCCAAATTTACTACACAGCACCTCCATGCTCTTAAACCAGGGCTTCTTGTGCTATGGGAGTTTTAATTACTTTATGAGCACATTGTTGTGGTCCACCATGGGAAGCTGGTGCTCATACATAACACATGTGGAGGTTTTTTCAGCTTTATCCCTTCTCCCTCACTTCCCAACTCTTGATCTCCTTCCCACTGTGAAGGACCCAGATCCTTACTTCTACTGCCTATCTTTTATTTTGCTCTTTATTTTTACCCTGGGTTTATCATTTAACAAGAAAAAAATGGTGCTGGCGGTCTCAAGTACCTGCTTAGGCAACCACAGGGACTGCAGTTTGATCCCCAGCACCATATGCTGTGCCAGCCCCACCCCCAGGGCAGGCTGAGCTGGACATAGTTTTTAAAAAAAGAGGAAAAAATGTGATATCTAAACTGATTTACTGGGCCCGGCGGGATGGTTCAGTGGTCTGGAGCAACTGCTTGGGAAAGCTTGGGCAGCTTCAGGGATTGCGGTTCGATCCCCGGCACCACATGCTGTGCCGGCCCTGTCTTCGGGGCGGGCTGGGCCGGCCATAAAGGTAGTGAATAAACAATCAGGGGTTCTGAAACAAGAAAAAAATAAAAAATAAAAATAAAAATAAAAATAGGGCCCGGCAGGATGGTTCAGTGGTCTAAAGCGCCTGCTTAGGAAAGCTTAGGCAGCTGCAGGGGCCACGGTTCGACCCCCGGCACCACATGCTGCGCCAGCCCTGCCCTCGGGGCGGGCTCAGGTGGCCATGGAAATAAATAAACAAACAAAAGTTCTGAAACAAGAAAAATAAAATAAAATTAAAATTAAAAAATATATATTTTGAGGCAGGAGGATAGGTGCAAGTTCGAGACCAGCCTGGGCTACAAAAGTGAGCTCAAGGCCAGCCTGAACTGCACAGTGAGACCCTGTCTCAAAAAGACAATAAATAAATAAAATAAAATAAACTGATTTACTTCACTAACATTATGTCCTCAAGTGCATCCATTCCAAAAGCCTCCTTTCAATGGGAACTTTTCATGCATCTCTATCTAATCAGGTCTGATGTTTCCTCTCCTCTTTACAGGTTGACTCGTCACCTTTTATGTTCACCTTTCATTTTCCATCAGCAATCGGAAGTTGTGGAGACCAGAGCGTCCTTTCCCCAACTGGTGTCATTGGAAACAGAGTCAGCAAATGTAGATCTTCACATCAAACCACTGTCCCACTGATCCTACCATTCCAAATGCTCAAACATTGTCTAAATCAGTGGTTCTCAACCCTTCTAATGCCATGACCCTGCAACACAATTCCTCATGTTGCAGTGACCCCAAACCAAAAAATAATCTTGGTGGCTACTTCAAAACTGTAATTTTGCTACAGTTATGATTCAGAATGGCTTTTAGGCAACCCCTGTGTTTTGATCGTTCGACCCCCGCCAGGGTCGCGACCCACAGGTTGAGAACTGCTGGTTTAAGTCAATGTGATTGAGTGTCTGTGGCTTCTCTAAGAATTCCACAAGCGGAAACTCCACTGCTTCTGACTCCAACAGTGATGTGGGGCTGACAGTGCGGCTCAGTGGAAGGCGCCTTTCTTGCATGCACAAGGCCTTGAGTTCAAACTCCAGCACCAAAACAATAGAGTAGTAATAATAGTAGTAAGAATGCAGCCACCCAGTGAGGAAATCTCTGGGCTGCAAATCAGGTGGGCTTTGTGCAGGGCGTGTGCCCAAGAGCCATGGTCCAAGAGCCGCCAGCGCCTAGTGCAGAAAGGAGGTCTATCCTTTCTTCCCTCACCACCTCTGTCTTCCAGGACCAGCACCAAAGGAGACAGGAAGTTGTGGAGACAGAAGCATCTTTAATTGCTGCACTTGGGGCCCGGCGGGATGGCTCAGTGGTCTAAAGCGCCTGCTTGGGGAAGTGGGGGCAGCTTCAGGGACCGCGTTTCGATCCCCCGGCACCGCATGCTGCACCAGCCCTGCCCTCGGGGCGGGCTGAGCCGGCCATAAAAATGAGTGAATAAACAAACAAAGGTTCTGAAACAAGAAAAAATAAAAAAATAAATAAATAAATAAATAATTGCTGCACTTGAGACTGGGGAGCAGAGCCCTCCATGTCAGCATATGGACTGAACACAGGAGTGACCAGGCTGGCATCACAGGCGCAGGGAGCTGCAAGAGGATCGGGTTCTCCTCACCCTGCCCTGGCTCTTGTTATTTCACGTTGGGTGCATTTGCTCAACAAATATTAGTTGAGCATCTTTTATGAGCTGGACTGAGTTCCAGATGCTGAGACAAAGGCAATAAATGAAGCTCAAATCTCTTTCCAAGTAGACTTTGCACTTGACCAGAGCAGGAGGAGATAAGTCCTCTGAGGGTGTTTATTTCATGAGTACCAACAGCCAGAGTAATTGTAGGAGGTGATCAAATCATGAAGGAGTTGGTGCAATGTATTTGTTTTTTGTGGAGATGGAAATTGATCCTATAGCCTCATGTGTGGGCGGGGAGGCAAGCCCTCGGCCACTGAGCTACATGCCCTCAAAATTTGTTTTCTTTCTTTTTTTTTTTACTTTTTTTTTTCTTGTTTCAGAACTTTTGTTTGTTTATTTATTTATTTTTATGGCTGGCTCAGCCTGCCTTGAGGGCAGGGCTGGCGCAGCATGTGATGCCGGGGATTGAACTGCGGTCCCTGCAGCCGCCTAAGCTTTCCTAAGCAGGCGCTTTAGACCACAGAGCCATCCTGCCAGGCCCCTGTTTTATTTCTTAAACACACAAAATACAGACAATTTATCTTACTTCCCTAGGCTGGCATCAGGAAATGGCTAGAAGGGAAAGATACTCTAAAACACTCACCATGAAGAACCAATTTTGACTAGAAGGTGAATAAACAAATACTAGTGTATTTCTGCCTTTCTTTTCGTGAACCTCTGTTTCCTGTTTGGGGTTGATCTTACATTCTGAAGGGGACAGGGTACTCAGAGTTCATGTAGCTATCCTGACCGTTACAGACACTTGCAGTGGATTACCTTTCACACTGAACTTCCCAGTTAATGTAGAGTTGGCTACTGAGCTCTGCTTCCTTCCCCTGGGGTCAGTCAGCAATGTTACCAGGGTGAGGCACCATGTACACAAGGCCAAGACGTGTGTATTTGTGAATATCATTTGCCTACGTCCACTCAGAGTTCAGTCCTCAGTAGCCTATATTTCAGACCACCTTAAAACCCTGCTTCCTGACTGAACATGTGTTATATTACTTTAAAGTCTTAACTTGTTGTCCTGGGGTCATTTCTCAGAAAGCGGTGCATTGCTGCACTTTGTGCACAGAGGAGCAAGATGATACTTTGCAAGCAGAGAGGAAGCCGGGTGCTTCCTGCAGCTGTAGCTGAAAGCTCTCCTCTCTGGCAGCTGCACTATCTCTGAGTGTGAGTGTGTGGGGAGGGGGGCTGTAAGTGTGAGTGTGGGGAAGGGCCTGTGAGAGTGTGTGTGTGTGTCTGTGCGTGTGTGTGCATGTGTGGCCTGCACGTGTGAGTGTGTGTGTGAGTATGCATGTGTGGCCTACAAGCGTGAATGTGGGGGGAACTTGTGAGTAAGTATATGTGAGTGTGTGTGTATGTGTGGTCTGCAAGTATGAGTAAGTGAGGGAGGCCTGTGAGAGTGTGTGCATGTGTGTGACCTGTGACAGTGTATGTGTGAGGGTGCACATGTGTGTGTGTGTGTGTGTGTGTGGCCTGCAAGTGTGAGTGTGGGGGGACCTTGAGAGTGTGTGAGTGTGTATGAGTGTGTGTGTGTGGCCTGCGAGTGTGTGAGTGGGGGGGCCTGTGAGAGTAAATGTGTGTGTGTGTGTGTGTGTGTGTGTGTGTGTGTGAGAGAGAGAGAGAGAGAGAGAGAGAGAGAAAGAGACCTTCAAGAGGGTATACGGGTTGGAGTGCCCTGTGAATGGAGGCAGGTGCTCTCCTGCTGAGCTATGTCTGATTCAGAAGCAGCTGCCATTTGGTCTCCAGAAGTCTTTAAGGGGCCTTCGCTGCCCTCTGCCCAGTTAGTGGCAGGGCCAGGTTTGAAAAAGGTACCGAGTCACCCAGTGGGGCTTCCGCCAGCCTGGAGCTCCAAGCACTTAGCTGGCACATGGTCCTGAGACGGAATGACCTTCTGTACAACCCGCCTGTCACCTGCCAGTCACCTTCTCCTGCTGCGCCGTCTCCCGTGAGCTTAGATGTCCTCCCGGGCCAGCCCTGTCCTCTCACCTTCACCTTGATTTCTGCTTCCCAGAATGACAGCAGCGATAGCTGTGGGGCAAGGGCTGAGCCCACAGCTGGTTTCACATGGAACCATGTGACTGCGCAGTAGACCATGTGCCTGTCCAGAGGAGGAAGCTGAACCACAGAGAAGTTGAGCCTCTTTCTCGAGACTGTTCAGCCAAAGGAGTCGGGCAGGTCTAACCTAGCCGTGAGCATGCCCAACTTGGCTTCAAGCCTAGCATCAGAACAACTTCACGGTCCTTCCATGTGCTGGTGCCGTTTCATTTATAGACTATGCTGCCCTGGGTTAGCTTACCTTTTTTTTCAATATGAGCAATGGACGAACCTGGGGGTACACCTCAGAGATATGCATGCCCTGGGTTCCACATCAGTGCCAAAAAAAAAAAAAAAAAAAAAAGTAAAAGAACAAATAAACCATAACCAAAGGCTTTGACTTTGAGGCTGACTCCTGTTCCAATGGGAATTGACAAGAGAAGTGCTAAATACCACTGGCCCTGGGTCAGACTGAGACTTTTCTTGTCACTAGAGAGCAGGAAGAAGGGTGCAGGAGCCCCTGGCAGGCTGTCCCTGCTTTACAGCACAGCACTAAGCCTACCTCCAGCCGGGCTCACAGTCAGTGGGACAGAAGGCACCGTGAAGCTCAACCAGCCTGGGCTCTCATTAACGCCTGGCTTTCTGTTGCACCTTAGCCTTGGTCCTGACCCAAGTCTTGGCTCTGGAAAGTTCTTTTCCTCCCACAGCTTGTATTACAGGGAACCAGGTGTTGCCATTCATCAAGAACCAAAGGCTCCAGCAGCCTGTAGCTGGAGTACAGTGGACACCAAGCCTGGAGTCCAGCTAGAGCCCAGCCAAACCCGCAGGACCATTGCTTCAGGAAGAGGGACTTAATTACCTTCCAGCCCACACAAGAGTCCCTCCCTGGTGGGATCAGGAAAAGGATGTTGGTTGTCACTTTCTAAAATCACTCACTGTTCTCTGTGGCTAAGAAATAAAAGCCCTAGGGTATTTCAGGCTCCTTCCCAGTCACATGACCCAGCCTCCATAATAACAAGAGCAACACAGATCGCTGAGCTCACAGAAAACCCCAGACTGGGCACAGGTAGCCCATCCTCCTATTTCTAGGCTTCCTTGCTAATCCAGCCAGGAAAGACTACCGTGGGGTCACTGCAGGGCACCAGAGCCCAGGGCAGCAGCAGGCTGTGAGCAGGACAGGAGACTCTTGGGCCCACTTCATGCTGAGAAACATTCACCCAGCAGCCTTTTCCAGAAAGAAAGCCCCAGTGTGGCTTGTGACATGAAAACGTTTCCACCAAGTTCACCCAGCCACTTCTATGATTCAGAGGACAAGGCATAGAACTGAGGTCCACCCTGCTCAGTACAGCACTCTCAATGCCACCAGCCCCAGAGCCTGGAGAAGCAGCAGAGGTGCCCTTGCCTCCCCCCGTAGCCTCCTGCTCCACAAGCCCCACACCCAGCTTTCGGCTGCCCCTGAAGGTAACGCGATCAACCATTCCACCAAAACACCAGGGTTCTTAGTCAGCTCATTCCTTCTACTTAATTATTCACTTCATAATTAATAATTCCAACAAAAACTTCAAGAGTAAATTTTTTTTTTTTTTTTTTTTTTTTTTTTTTGTGGGACCAGGGTTCAAACTCACGACCTTGCACTTGCCCAGCAGGCACTTGTGCCTCAGAGCTATCTCCCCAGCCCCTTCAAGAGTAAATTTGGGAGGAAGTGAAAGAGTAAAGGCATACTCTTCTGTTCTAATCCATGTCCATGGCACCCATGGAAAAAATGTGCCCAAAGCCCCAGCAAAGTGTAATGCTGGCACCGAACACAATCGCCCCTGCCTATAGCTCAAGCCACTCAGGAAGCTGAAGCAGGAGGACTGCTGCAGCCCTGGAGCTGGACGCAGACCTGGGCAGCACAGCCGTGTCCCTCTCAAAAGCAGAACAAAGCAAAACCATGAGGCTGGAAAAAGAGAATTTAACTGTAAAACCCAGAAAACTGATGGGCTCATACTGTCTAATAGGGCTGTCTTTAGGGAAAAGAGCTGGCTCACCTGTCCCACTCCTGAAGATCTCACCCCAAAGCTGCTGAGCTTCAGGGTGAAGAGCAGAGCCTGTGAGTCACAGGGGCCTTGAGCGCCATGGTGGCTGAAGGCCTCAGCACACAAGAAAGGCTCTGAGGACACATCCTC
This sequence comes from Myocastor coypus, assembly GCA_004027025.1. Lineage (NCBI taxonomy): Eukaryota > Metazoa > Chordata > Mammalia > Rodentia > Myocastoridae > Myocastor > Myocastor coypus. Next base: position 68,377 of record PVJA010005612.1, read on the forward strand.
TCAGGGTGGTGCGTCAGGGTGGCCAGAGATGAGATGGGGATACAGGGGACACCAAGGGACTTCCAGGGGACACAGTGGGGCAGAGTCCCACGGTCCACCCACACTTCCCGTGAGCCAAGCTGAGGACACTATGCTCTGTTGTTGGAGGATGTAGAGGGGGAAGGGCAAGGGACAAGACACAGCCCGGGGAAGGGTGAGAGACGAGCAGGCTGAACTCTGCACACGGCTGCTGCCCTGACGGCGCTTGATCCGGGAGCAGACACCGCAATGTCTCAGCCCAGTCTGTGGCCTCCAAAGCAGGAGAAAATCACAAAACAGGAGCCAACCTGGGCCTGTCTCCTCACAGGCAGAACCCGCCCAGGCGTGGCCCCTCCTCTCGCCCCTCCCACCCCGGGGCGGAGACTAGCAGAGCAGGGCACAGCGGATTGCAGCTCCCAGCAGGCATGAGCCTAGCGGTGCTTTCCAGAGCAGGGCGGCAGCGGTCGCCTAGATACCCAATAAACTCCCACAATCATTACTGCTGCTGCTACAGCCCAAACATCAGTAAACTCTGAGAACCTTGGCTAGGCTGAAAGAATGACAAAGGAACAGAGCGGTCACATGAGCAAATTCCAAACATGTCCCAGGCCAGACATCTGAAGCCCCAGCGAAGGACAAGCAGGCGCTGGCCATGGCATTTCTGCCAGGTTCCAGCCACCAGCGTGCAAGGTCCAGGCAAACTTCTCAGCAAGAGCAACCGAGAGATCTGCCCCGGGCTCTGATGTGGGCAGGGGACTCTGCATACCTCACATTCCCCGGGGGCCCTGGCCTGGGCCCTGCCAGTCTGCACAGATGCCCTTACCTGAGGATCAGCAAGCTGTGGCCATGGCCCTGGCCTGGCCTGTGGGGGAACCTCTCCCACCATGCCCTGCACTCCCATAAAGAGTCCATGCATCAAAGTCATCTATAGACAAGAAAGTGGATGGGGGCTGCATCTTGGCAGGCACACTTGCCCCGTCCCATGTCCTTTGGCCCTGTCCACAGGGAACACGAACCTTCCTACCCTGAGCCTGATGGGCTTTTGGCCTGTGCATCCTGCTCAGCACTTAGCAGCCCCACAGAGGAGAAAGGTAACTCCACCTTGCAGATGACAACACGAGGGCTAGCATGGGGATGACAGCGCAGGCACAGTGCACGGGTCTCCACGGAGCCCAGCAGCCCTGTCCCTGCCTTTCAACCTCGCTGTTCACACCTGTGCCCTCCGCCTCCCATACTTAACCTACCCACCCAGGCCTCCTCCACCAGGTGCTCACACGTGACTTCCTGCTTCCAACTCCTTGAGCCATGGGGCGGGCCACACCTGCAACCTTTGTAAAGGGCCACATTTGAAGACCTGCCCCTCGGGTAGACAGCTCCAGACTGTGGCTCTATGCCCACCCAGCACCATGTGGATGCCCACCTTCAACTTCCTCCTGGGCAATGCTCACTGGCACTGGCTGAGTAGACTCTTGATAATACAGTGCCCAGTCCAGCACACTGGGGAGAAAGGCTGTCACCTTAGCACCCACAGGGAGCTCGAGGCAGCGAAGTCGGAGTCCCGGCACCCGGGCCCAGGGCTTGCTCGCAGCACATGAACTACACCCAATATAGAGGCGCAGCAGAGAATAAGCACAAGATGACCTCTCAAAAAGCACATTCAGCTTGGGCGCAGGCAGCAAAGCTGCTACTCTGGCATCCATGCTTGGTTCACGAGGTTGCCAGGATGAAGCCCTAGGATCATCCAATCCCTGATTCTACAGATATGGAGAAATTGGCCCCAAAGCCACTGAGCCGGCCCATGGTCAAACCTGGTCTTATGTTAAATTGCAGCTCTCTCCCTTAGGCTCAGGTTCAGGTCCAGACCTTCCACAGAAGTCTCTGGGAGGAATGCGCTGGCTCAGAGGTTCAGTACACGTCAGCCACCACCCACTCCCTGCCTCACCTGCATGAGAATCCAGACATGGCCCAAAGGACATGAAGCAAGCTGCAGGCCACGTGGTCCACGTGTCATCCCTGACATGGACCCCACCTGGGCAGGGAGCTCCAACACCAGCCCACTCAAAAGCACTCCTGTCCACCGAGACCATCCAGATTCCCCAGTTCCCACTGAGCTTCCCACCCAGATGTGAAGGGCTGTCTTCTAAAGGATGCCCGCTGGATAGCAGGACAGAGCAGCTGCCCAGGCTGCCGCCTTGACCTGAACCAGGCCTGATGGTCTCTCAGGCTCCACCCTCACCATCAGAGGGCTGGGGGTGAGGCGGTTTCCATCACCATGGCCACCCAGGCTGAGCCCCTCTCTCTGGACTCATGGTGCCCTTTGGGGGATGCAGGGACCTGTCTCTAGTGGCCCCTGCTTATGGCACTGGAGTTGCAGCCACAGAGGGAAAGAATAGATGATGTAGACAAGTGGGCCACAGGGGAAGACACCAGGCCTCCTGAGGTTCTTAAATGCATCCTTGGCTTGGGACGATGACATGCAGCAGGGTTCAGATGCCAGCACACAGGACAGCATGCCCAAGGCACTGGCTGGAAACCAATAGACCTGGGAGCAGGAAATGGAGCTGTGTGGTGCCATGGGAGTAAAAGCAAACAGTGTGTGTACGCACATGTGCATATCCACCCACCCACATGGCACAAGGCAGCATTTGCTGTGTCCCTAGATGAGGTGTTGCCAAGGGCTGGGTCCAGTTTCCAGGGAGGAGGTGTAAGTCACAGTGATTCTTCAGAAAGACGATCCAAGGTGGCACAGACAGGACTGAGAGACTCAGGACCCGAGAACGGAAACGTGGAGTAGCCACCAAGTGAGCTAGGCCCAGCAGGGTGACGCGGCGCACGCAGGCTCCAACCATGCTCAGTATGCCCTGTGAGTGTGAGTAGGCTACAGGGCAGAGATGTGGGTTCCTCCCTCTGAATGCGACGACCTGGGCCTGAGCCCCAATGGCACACCCAAGCACCTGCCCTAGAGGAGCCACTCTATCTCTGAGTCTGCCTCCCCCTGCCCCGTAGACTGTATTACAAATAATTCCTATTCAGAAAAATGTCAGAACAGTGGTCCCTTGAAGGGGAGAGACAGCTACTGAGGAGGCACGGGTTTCTACAGCGAGGGCAGTTCTGTGCCCTATGAAACTGGCTGGGGTGGCTGAGAAGAACTTTCCCCATGTTCTCTGAGACTTTGGATGGTAACTTTGAGGTCACCAAAACTTCCTGGTACCAGGAAGCCTTAGGGCACCAACATCCCAGCCTGCAGAACCTCAGCCCTCAGGTTCCTCTAAAGAACCAGGACCCAGGGTGCAACTTGGAAGTTGAGCACTGGACTGGCATGCACAGGGTCTGATCTCTCGCACCAAAGTTGGGAGACATCTTACAGAGTCTGAACCCACAAGGCCACGGCCACCCTGAGGACCCTGGGGGCCACTGCACCGGGCTTCTAGGCAGGGCCTCATTTGGGGGCGGAGTCTGCTGGCAGGACAACCAGCAGGCAGCAGCAAGGGCACAAGGCTTTCTTGGGGGAGGGCAGGAAGAAAATCTCATCTCCAACACCTGAAATGACCAGGAAAATGATTAACTGGTGCCCTTCAGAAGCTGCAGCAATTGCAAATAACCTGAACTTACACTTCTCACTCAAAAGGCAACACAGGCAGAGATGGGCTTCTACCCTATCTGTCCATTAAGTTCTTAATAAATTGTATTCTTAAAAAAAAAAAAAAAAAAAGCCATGGGCAGCAAGCCCCACAAGGGCTGTAGGCCATCTTGGACTAAGGCTGTTTATTTTTAGACAGATGGAATAATAAACACCCTGCCCATCTCCAACCCAAGCCACTTTGCTGCTGTGGAATTGTCGCCGCCACAGCATTAGCCTGCTGGCATCGGTCCTGTGCATTCCTGAGTAGTTTACATTTAACCTGCATCATAGCAACTGGCCAAATTGGGCTCAAGAACAGCAGAGGTCACAGGACAGCCCCAGGGACAACTAAGGCCGCACCTCTGCCTAGGCCACTCAGTGGGTCGAAGGAGCTCCACCTGGCAGGGGATGACGTGTTGGCAAGGGAGTGTCCCAGCTGTGAGGGCTGTGCTGGATGGGTCACTGGACAGATGCTTCCAGGCCAGGGCCCTGAGCTGCACAGAGGCCCGGATATCCCCTACCACCTGCTGCGTGGGCATGAGCACAGCACAGCCAGGATGACAAGTTCAGTCAGGTATAACTGCAGCTCCCATTGCCAAGGGAAAGCACCGAGCCCCATGGCCCCCAAGCTACAGAGGGCCGAGGGCTAACTGCCTCTCTGGGCCACCCAGGAGGACTTTCCTCCTACCTCTCTCCTCAGATCCTCACCCCACATCCAACCATATACACCTGCTCTCTGCTCCCAGACACCTCATTTCCTCGTCACCAGGACCAGGGCTCACTCATCCTCAGAGAGGCCCCAACTACCACACCTGGGCTGTTTGTTACTACAACACAGCCTGACAGGGCCACACACTCACCCAAAGACTTTCTGGACAAGGATAGCCAGCAGCTACCACACAGGAGGCCTGGTGGGGACAGTGATTCATAGCCTGGGAACATGGCAGTGCAGCCCTGCTGGGAGCTGTGGTGTGAGCAGAGGGCACCTGCTTTATACTGATGGTGCTGGGGCCGGTGCCCAGGGCCTTGTCACTGGGCCAGAGCCCACCACTATGTCAATCCAGCCCCAAGCCAAGGGGCATTGGTGGAGAACCCAAGTCCTAAGCCCACTGCTCACCAGGTTGAAGGGAGGCAGTGCTCACAGGAAGCAATGCGGGGACTAGGTGCCAACCTATGTACAGTGTGCACAAAATCACTTAAAAATCAAAGGACGAAAACATCACATTTTTGCAAGGCTCTTTCAAAATGTGCTTAGAGCCAGGGATATAACTCAGTGGCACAAGCACCTGCCTGGCAAGAACAGGGTCCTGAATTCAATTCCCAGTACCAAAAAAAAAGATGTTCCTCTCTGTTGCTGTCTCCTAAGGGTGCAGTGTGACAAATGATAGGCTGGAGCCTGTGACGTTGCAAGTGCTTTATAGGATGCCTCCACACCTCCTGCTCAGGGACCAGGCTCCTCTGAAGGTTGGAGCATGCCCCCCAAAACTGGAACAAACTGTCCAAAGGCACACAGGCAGCATGGCTCCCTGCACCTGGAACACTCACCAGGTTCGCTCAGAAAGAGCCCCTCTTCCTACAGGACTCTGAAGAGGCTCAGGACCCAGAGCCAAGGGGAGCCAGGGCTGCTTCTAGTTGGGACACCCGCTCCTGTGTGGCCAGGAGGCGCCATACCTGTAGGTGATCTTCACTTCCGTGCCAGGCTCATCTCGCTCCCAGATCAAAGCGATACTCTCAGGTGCCTTCTGGACATGCTGATCCAAGCAATTGACTGCACAGAAACAGGAGCACAGGGGTTAACTGCCAGCTGCAGAGCAAGGATGGGGAGTCTGGTCCCCAGGAGAACCTGCCCTCACCCACAGTTAGAAGGACCCACCCTCCCAGAGAGAGAGGCAAGTATCAGGGTCGTGAGAAGCCAGGCACACACAGACATGGTTGCATGACCCCTGAGTACCTGAGGCAGCCCTAGTCTCAGCTCTGGCTGTACTGAGCCTCTGCCAGCCTCTTCCCATCCTCACCCACCCCACCCCTACTTCCTAGGCTGCTGGGGTCTCTGTGCAGCCTGTGCAGAGCAGACTGCGGGCATGCTGGGGGCCCACCAGTGGGGGTGCCCACAAGGCCAGGACCCTAGCCTCTCCCAGGTGCTCCCTGGCACCCAGTCCAGTGTGGGAAAACACTACCTTGCTTTCCCGGAATGCTCTTCCCATTCATTCCCTGCTGTACCCAAGCTCAGATCACACGGCTTCTGCAGAAACTAGTCCGTGCTGCCTGCTGCCTTAATCCTCACCTTCCTGACACCAGACCCAGATCATGAGATTTCACACGTGAGGCCCTCCACCCCTAGAACCTGGCTCCTGCCCACTTCCCACCCCTGGCCCAGGCATTTTGGGGAAATAAGCACTGCTGTGGGGAGCAGGGGACAGCCACTACCCCACACTCAGGGTCCTGTGTGTAAATTATACCTAAAGCAAAGGATATCCATGGAACTGTGACCCTGAAAGTTAGAGAAAGAAGAAAAGAGGAGCCACTAATTAGTGGGTGTGAAATTTCAGGTTTACAAGAGGAGTCAGGGTGGAAACGTGTACGGCTCCCATCTCCCTACACACACTGCACTGTACACTTCAAAATCTGTTAAAAATGTGTTAACGAGGTAGCTGCAGGGGAACATACTAATGCTGCTGACTAGCACAGGGAATTCCTCCAGAGGAGAAATGACAGGTAGAGGGAGACCATGTGCAAAGGAGGCAAACTGGCCAACGGCTCAGAGGCGAGCGAGAGGAGCACAATCAGCTGGCGTCAGTGCACACCCACGTGGGATGGTGTGTGGGGGTCTGTATGTAGGTATGTGATGTATGCAGGGTGTGTGCTTGCACAGGAGTGGGGGTCTAAGTGTGTGTGTATTGAGGTGTGGGTGTGCAACTGTGTGCGACACTCACCAGTCCAGGAAGGTCTGACACACACTCAACGCTTTTCTTGGGGCTCACTGAAGGACAGCAGGCACCCAAACATTCTTCTCACTGAAGCATGACAGCCCACGGTCAGGTGAGCCCCCCTCAGAGCCCGAAGGTCATGTGCTGGGCAGGTGAGCAGAGCAGAGAGGGGCAGGGCTCTGCCACAGGCGGACAGCACCAAGAGTGTGGGAAGTGGGCTCAGCCACCACATCCAGCATCCAGGCAGCTCAGCCCACCAGAGGACTCTGCCAGAGACCCCATGGAGTATGAGAGCCCCCACCCCAGGCCCTCTGTGCAGTCCCCTTCCAGCCTACAGTCCCAGCCCCTGCTTCCTGCCCTTGGGCCCTGGACCTCCTCCAAGATGTCTGTTGCTGGCCACACTGCTCCAGGCCAACTGTCCAGGTCATGTCAGTGCAGCTGCCCAGAGCCCAGAGCAGAGGGTCACAGAGGCAGGGATGGCTGCATAGCGTCCTCCTGCTGCAGGGTGACATGGGAGTCTAACCGGCCTCAGCGGCCCCACTGCATGTACTCAGGCAGGGAACACACTTTTTCTCTGGCTTTGACCCTCAAATGGAAAGTCTCATTTCTGGCCAAAATTGGCACTTCTCAAACCTTGCAGGTGTTGGAACCTCAGAACTTCCGGGAGAGCTGTGAGCCCTATCTCAGTCTTGAGCAGCAGCTGTGGTTTCAGGATTCACAGGGACTTGGCTCCAGGCTGTGCACCTGACCATTGCACTTTGCACGTAGGCTCCAGGGCTTTCTTTTCCTTTGGGGACCAAAGCAACCAAACACACTTGCACCATAGTGAGACCCTGCACCAAAAGCAAATGCTGTGTAACATCAGGTCCCCACTCACTGGTCAACAGCCCACAGCCATGGCTACAAATGGGATCTCCAGCCAAGCACCCACAGGTGCAAAGTCCTGATTAGCCTCAACTTCCGGTTCTATCAGTCTGAGGAGAACTGTCCCTGACCCAGGGCATGCCTGCAAGAACTCGGTGTTTCCCCTTGCAGGTGCAGAGGGAGGCTGCCTCACAAGAGGAACACAAACAAAACAACCGGTCTCTGCTTACAGCCACCACAGTGTGGGGCCTGAGAGGACAGCTGGCTCTCAGCACAGGCTTGGGTGCCTGCTACCGTCTGAATCCAGGATGGATGAAAGGACGAATTAAGGAGAGAGGGAAGGAAGGAAAGAAGAAAAGAGAGGAAGGAGGGAGAGAGGAGGAAGGAAATTCTTACATCTCCATATTCAAAAAATAATAAAAACTTCAAAGACTCGGGAAATGGGACAAGAAAGTTTTGTTTTATTTTATTTCGTTTGTTTGTTTGTTTGTGGGACTAGGGTTCGAACTCACAACCTTGCACTTGTCAGGCAGGCATTTGTGCCATGGAGCTATCTCCTCAGCCCCAGGACAAGAAAGTTGTGCATGCGCACTTTTCTAAGAAGGGCTGAGCAGGACCCAGTGCAACTAGAGCTGAAGCTCAGCCCCACCTCCTGCTGCAAGCCTTCCAAGCCTCTCTGCCAACCCCAGGGCCACAACACTTACTTCCTTCTTCTGCCTGTGGTTCGTATTCTGGTGCCCACTCCATCTGGGTCGCAAGTCTCTGGGAACTCCACAGTAACAGTAGCAGGCTTACATGCCGGTGTCCTCCAGCAGTTTAACCACCTTGAGCAAGATGCCCTGGTCAATCTGCTCTTTACTGCTAATGAATAGCATCACAGGAGGCTGCCCTGAGACGGAGCCCTTGCCAGGCCTTCTCTGCCCCCCTCCACTCTGCACCCTGGAACGCTTAGCTACTGTACAGTAGGAGGTGTTGCCTAAGTCTAGAACGAAGGAAGAAGAGGCAGTCAGGCTCTGTACCCTCCATGGTTGCAATTCTGTCCTTTGGTAACAATGTAGGAGCCACTCCTCATTAGAATGAGGCTCCACAGCCTTGGCACTTTCTGGGTCATTCACTACCTCCCTTGAGCTGAAGTCTTTATTTCTACATTTGCACAGGGGGTTCACCTACTCCTCCTTGTTGGCATCTTGAGAGACAGCTGAGGTCCCTGGGAGCAGAGTACCCTATGCTTGGCTGACTCACTGGAGCAAAGGTCCTGCCCTGGGCTAATGCCTGTTGGTGGGCCATGATGTTGGCTTTCATTGACAAGAATGACCAAAGTCATTTCCATCATAAAGATGGCACGTGCATGTGCTAACACAAGAATTTTCAAGAACATTTTCTTTCTTTTTTTTGGCAGTGCTGATGGAAATCAGCGCCTCTTGCCCAGCAAGCAAGAGCTCTGCCACTGGGCCACACCCCCAGCCCTAGCCCGATGATTGGTTGTTTAAATATATCCCTCACACATGCATACTGGTAAGTGAACCCAGCACATGAAAATACAGCCTTAATCAAAAGAAAACAGGGAGGCAGTATGCACAAAAGAATTCACAATGGTTTTCTTTAAATAGCAAATCTCACGGCCCATTTTAAGATATGACATCAATCGCAAAATATCATATTTGCCAGCTTTCCAGAAGCAAATGCTATTTAAAGTAAATCAGGTTTCTGATGAGGGAGAAGAATCCAGAGACACTTCCAGAGGACCTGACCCCCAAGATTGGGGTCAGTTTCCAGTTAGAGTTCCTAAAAAACCTTAAATAAGCCATTTCCATCACTGAGAAGTACCAGCATGTGACATCTTGCTGTCACTGGTCTGCTTTCTGAATGGCTGGAGGCCTGTCACAGAGCTGACACTCCAGCTGAAGTGCCCCCAGACTATGAGAAAGGGCTGAGATGCAGCCCAGAGATAGAGCCCTTGCCTAGGCAGTGAGAGACCCTGGGTTACCCAGGAGGTAGAGCAAGAGAGAGACACAGAGACAGACAGATAGTTAAAAGCTCAATTAAGGAGCTAGTCAGGCGGCCGGCAAGATAGCTTAGTGTTCTGAAGTGCCTGACCTCAAGGACTGTAGTTCAATCCAGGGCACCACATGCTGTGCCAGCCCCAGCTCCACCCCCAGGGCAGGCTGAGCCAGCCATAACATAAAAAAAAAAAAAAAAAAAAAAAAAAAAAAAAAAAAAAAAAAAAAAAAAAAAAAAAAAAAAAAAAAAAAAAAAAAAAAAAAAAAAAAAAAAAAAAAAA
>PVJA010005613.1:0-33894 GCA_004027025.1 Myocastor coypus
AAGGTCATAAAAGCCTCAGACTCCCTTTGTTCCAATTCAGAGAATTCCTTATCTTCCCCGAATTCTCTCCATGTCCTCCAAGAGAATAAAGCCCTTTTCTCTTTTTCCTTCTGCCTGTTTCTCAGCTGCGACACCGCGGAAAACCTATCGCATTGATATTCTAATAAATCTCTTGGAATGTGATAAAAGCAGTTACACACTTTTACGCAGACATTTAGAAATTTAAGGATGTACAAAATTATAGCCTGTCAAGCTGAGGCATTTTGCCTAGTCTCTCACTCGCAATCAACACCTTTTTTTTTAAGCAGCCTGGCACCTCCATGCCGGCGCACCATCTTGATCCAGCAGCACAGTGGCTCCACCGCGGAGCTGCCGGCACACCATCTTGAACCAGGTGGCTCTTAACAACACTAAAGTTTGTGGAAAAAGCCAAAGAGCAGTAGTTCTAAGGCTGTGCTCCTGGGACCACAACCACCGGCAGCACTTATGTCACCTTGGAATGTTTATCACAGACCTACTCAATCAAAAACTCCAAGTGGGATCCATGGGTCCAGGATTTAACAACCTATGCAGGTGCTCAGATGCACTATAGCTTAAAAATTATTGTACTGCTCAGTTCAAAGAGAAGAATTTTTTCTGTTTTTCTTTCCTTACCAATATCAATTAGAAAATTTATCATGTCTGCACCCTGTGTACTGCATAACTACTATGAGAACAATAATATGCAATGTTTCAATTATTGCAAATGTACTACTAACATGTTTTGAAACTATTATATTGTTATTTCTTATTAAAAGTAATAAAAAGTTATTGTACTGGAAAACCTTGAACGATTCAGATAAAATTAAGGTTAGATTAGACAATTTCAATCTAAATCCTACATGGGGTGTGTGTGTGTGTGTGTGTGTGTGTGTGTGTGTGTGTGTGTAAACCTATCTATCTATCTTTTGTATTTTTAGGGAAGGGTCTACAGGATGTTCAAGGTCTCACTACTAGATCAGACTCATAGTGCTCCACATATTTACAGCCTCCCAAGAGCTGGGATTACAGGTACGCACCACCACACCTGGTCGAAATTGCTGTCTCAGCATGCCCCAGGTGTGGGGTCAGCACAGCAGGCCTGGAGATTGAACCCCCAATCCTCTGCACCTGTTTACAGATGCTTTAATCCACTGAGCTATTTGGGCAGCCCCTGCATGGTATATTTTATTTTATATGTTCTGTGTTTGTTCCATTAAACAGTCTTTCCTAGCAATAATATAGCAAAGTGTCCTGGAGGCTCTCATGTGCTGTGCTTTGACCCTCAGGCCAATCCCAAGACCTTTCTCTCCATCAAAACTGACAGAAAGACTCACATACTCATATAGAGTCAGCACACAATGAGGTACTGCCCACTATGAACTGCAAGGGAAACAGGTTGCCAGAAGTATGATGTCCACTCTCTTGAGGGGACCTAGTCCCTGCAGAAGTTGCTCAGGCATCATCTTCTCTCATTGACGGGCTTGTTGTATACACATAATATAAGCTATTCAAAGTTCAGAGTCATGTTGTTGGGAGTTCATCTCATCTTGATTCCATTTTACCAATTAATAACCAGAGGGGACTACAGCTTATTAGTGGCTCTTCCATCATAACAGGCAATATCATAGTCCCTAAAGATGCTGGAATCAGCCCTTCAGACTCATTTTTGCCATGTCACACTACTTCCAGTGTACTTAATGATTACCAGATGCCTGGTCTTCTAAATCCTAAGATGTAGGCTGTACCCAGGGAGTTTAAGCTCCCAGGACCAGGGTGGATGTGGATTCAATGAGGCAAGTAGGAAGAAAAAAGGAGAAGAGAAGATATGCAGACAGTTAGTATTACAATAATAACAATCCCGGCTGCAGAGTCTCCTCTAGTAAGAGATGCTTGTTTTCCCCAGCCTGGCATAAGTATGGTGTAAGAGTTGCAGCTTCCAATGAAGAAGCAATGTGCAAAGAGACTGAGAGCCTTGGTAAAGCCCAAACCACAGGACATGTTCAGCCATATTAAAATCCTCAACACTGACTCTGCTACTCTTCCCACAGAGCCACGCTGCTTCCCAGTGGTTTGCTTATGAATTGGTGGTCTGATTATTTTCCACCTCTAAATCAGGGAATTAGCCGGGCGTGGTGGTGCACGCCTGTAATCCCAGCACTTGGGAGGCTGAGGCAGGAGGATCGGTGCGAGTTCGAGACCAGCCTGGGCTACAAAAGTGAGTTCAAGGCCAGCCTCAACTGCATACTGAGACCCTGTCTCAAAAAGAAAATAAATAAATAAATAAATAAATAAATAAATAAATAAATAAATAAATCAGGGTATTTTAGCCTTGTCTGCAGGCTAAAATTATGCCAATCTTTAAAAAATACTAAGAGCTGCTGTCCTTCACATGTGCCATTAAAATAGAACCTCTGGGAAGGGGAGCAGGTTACTGGATTTTTTTTCTTTTTTAGATCTCTCCAGGTAATACAAATTGCAGAAAGGGATAGGAACTACTTTTCTCAAATGTTCAATTTCTCTCAAAATACTTTGACTAACCAAGAATAGATACTCTTCTTTAAGCTGCTGGTGGTAATTTCATTAATGAAAATTTTCAACCCAATGATTAGCATTACATTTAGAAGTTGGATGAGATGGGAAATGGAGAAAAGAAGAGAGAGCTAAGTTTTGTTAAGTAGCTTATTTGTGGAAATGCCTGTAAGACTGTTATTGGTTATAAAAAAAAAAATAAAAACAGCTCAAGAAGCAGCCCTCCTATCCCTGCCCACCCCTAGAGTTCCCTGGAGCACAGTCCTATCCTGTGTTGAAATGCAGGTATGTTCTACAATAATTAAAGTAAATTGAAAGTTAATTATTCTGAACATCACTTTACCCAGAGAAAAATTATCTTTAAATTTAAGATTTCTATTTAAGGCGTTTTGGGTCATATTCTTAAGTTAAACATAGAAGATGATCACATACTAAGTCCTTGGATCCTATCCAAACAGCTTTTTAAGTAATAGAATATTCATTAAGGTCAAAAATAGATCTTTAATAGAGGGCTATCTAAATCAATACCATTTCCTCTTTAATTACAGCTTCCTAGCATGAGACATGCTCCCAGAAATTGTAGCCCTCTTGGCTTGATTCTCCAAGTGATTTTTTTAACAGAGTTTGGGAGTAACCAGGCCTCTACCTAGGAGTGAGAAAATTCAAGCAATGAGGAATCCCAGAAAACCACAAAGCCACCAACCTGTGTATATCAGACCATCTTGGAGTGAGCTGAGTAAAGACTGAAACCTTCACAAACTGTGAGCCAAATAAACTTGACCCAGCAATGAGTGAAAATTAACTGAGACGTGCTGCTACTATATCAGAAAATTAAATTGGGTGGCTTTTGATCCATCTCACTGCCTTTTGGATTTGCCTTGGGTGAGCTGGAGGTTGGGGTTGCATCTTGCTTCATTTCTTTTCATTTTCTAATTTTTAAAATTTGTTTTCTGCATTGATGCTTGTAAATTGCTTATAACATGTAGCTTTATTACTAATATGAAGACCTCCTTAGGAAATGAATAATTTTCAGAGATGTCTTCTATGTGTAGCTAGCTGGCTTTTGATTTTTGCATTTCTTTGGAGGTCCTGCCTCTTCAAGTTATTTGGCATGATATGTTCCTGCTTGTTTGGCCTAACACCTAGATTATTGGTACTGACTATGCTATTTTTCTGATCCCTTTCCTTAGAAATCTCAAGATTGGCATACAAGGAAGTACAAATGGTCACCAGATTTCATGTTAGTTAAACTGATAAAATAATCAGTGATAATAATAGGATCAAGCACAGTATATAAAACAAAAATCTGTGATTTCTGATAATTTGCCTCCTAACCATAGATATAAGATTTATAGTTATATAAAACAATCTAAAACAAAACAGAGACCCTGAGCTCTAGCAGCAACTCCATCCGCCATCCTGAGCAGCCCACATGGATACCAGAGCTGTGAGGTGACCAGGTAAAGACACTGCCAGCCCAAGTCCATCCCATGAGCTCCACCTGTGACTCCATCTGCCATCCCCACCAGGCCACGTGGTGGCAAGGTAAAGAGTCTCCCAAACCAGGTCCATTCCCCAAACTCCAGCAGCCATTCCATCTGCCATCTGGACTGGGCCGAGTGACAGCAAGGCGCTAACTGCATAACTTCAACAAAGTGCAGACATCACTGCTATAAAAAATGATCAAAAGAAGGAGCAAGACTGAGTCTCAGGCTCTGAGTCCACCCAAAATTAATACAAGAGACACTACCAGGGAAGAAAATCGAAATCATGCAGCTGAAACCTCTGAATTGGTAGCATCTGAGGAAAACAGACAAGTGCAGAAATGTATAGAGGAACTTAGATTAGAGATAACATCTGAAGTTAAAAAAGAAATGCATGAATTAAAAGACTCTGCAGAGGAAAAACAACTGCAGGAAGGTGTAGAGGAAACCAGAGTAGAAATAAGCTCCCTACTTAAAAAAAAAAAAAAAAAATCTCTAAATTAATAGCATCAGGGCTGGGGAGATAGCTCTGAGGCACAAGTGCCTGCTGGGCAAGTGCAAGGTCGTGAGTTCGAACCCTGGTCCCAAAATAAATAAATAAATAAATTAATTAATTAATTAATAGCATCAAAAGTAGGGGAACAACTACAGAAAGGTAGAGAGGAGGACAGGGCAGAAATAATCTCTGAACTAGAGAGAGAAAGGATAGCTAGAAACACAGGCTTCAGCACAAGAAAGAAGACATTGATAAAAAATTAGAAGAGAATAAAAAATGATGGATTTCCTGTATGAGCAATATAGGAAAGAAATAGATCACATGGCACAGCTTCAAAGAGATATACAAGGAAAAAAGATCTCAACCACAAGCGGGCAAAAACATATGAACGCAAGTGAAGATAGAGTCTCAGATCTTGAAGACACCATCGCACCTACTGAAAAGGTAAGAAAGGATCTCTTAAAAACAACTAAGATGCAGGAAAAAAATAATTCAACATCTGCAAGACGATGCAAAAATGAACAACGTGACATTAATTGGAATCAATGAGAAAGAAGGAGTTGATACAAATGATATAAAAAGAATATGGGCAGAAGTAATAGCAGAAAACTTTCCAAACTTGAGAAAACAAACAGACATTCAGGTAATTGAAGCATATACAACTCCAAATAGCATCAACCCAACTAAAATGACACCAAAACATATAACAGTCAAGATCCCAGAAATCCAGCAGAGGAATAATATACTAAAAGCTGCTAGAGAAAAGAAACAGATCACAATTAAAGGAAAACCCATGAGAATAACAGCATATTTCTCTTCGCAAACCATGAAGTCAAGAAGAGCATGGAGCAGAGTGCTTCAAGTCCTTCATGAAAACAAATTTCAGCCCTGACTGCTATACCCGGCAAAACTCTTTCGAGTATGAGGGTGAAGTGAAATACTTTCAAATCAAGGAACAGCTAAAGAATTTCATGATGTCAAAGCCAACCCTACAAAGTATACTTAAAAAATTTTAGAGTGGGTCCAAAATGACCTGAACTCAACAAATGAGAACAGAAAGAACTCACCAAATAGGGCAACCAATTAAACACAGCAGAAAAAGGAGTAAACTGTAGTAAGCAAAATTCATGTCAATCAAGAGTCAATACATTTCAACTATAACCATTAGTGTAAATGGACTCAATTCTCCAATTAAAAGAAATAGACTGGCAAAGTGGAAAAGGAAGAAAAATCCAACAATATACTGTATATGAGAAACACATTTAACTCATAAATAAACTCATAGGCTAAAAGTTAAATGATGGAAAACAATACTACATGCCCCAGAACCCCCCCCCCCCAAAAAAAAGCAGCGATAGCAATCTTGTTTGCAGACACTCTAAACTTCAAGCCAAGATTGGTGAAACAAAATAAAGAAGGCTACTACATACTGGTTAAGGGAAAAGTTCAAGATGAAGAGGTAACACTCATGAATATGTATGCACCCAACATTGGAACAGCAAGTTATATAAGACAAACCTTAATGGACATGAAAAATCTACAATCCAATACCGCAATCTTAACAGAAGGCCTTAACACAACTTGGTCCCGAAAAGGGAGGACTAGAAGACAAAAAATGAGCAAGGAAGTAGCAGAACTGAACTGGAACCTGGAAAAACTGGACTTCATGGACATACACAGAGTGTTCCACCTATCCACTTCTAAATACACATTTTTCTCAGTTGCACATGGGACAGTTTCTAAAATAGAGTACATATTACTCCATATGCCGTGCTTAAGTATATGCAAGAAAATAGAAATTATTTCATGCATACTGTCTGACCACAGTGCAATGAAATTGGAAATAAATGACAAAAGAAATCACAAGAACGCCAGAAATACATGGAAATTAAACAAACCTTTCTCAGCAACCAGTGGGTCACAGATGAAATTAAACAAGAAATTAAACAATTTCTACAATTTAATGAAAATACAAACACAATTTACTGGAACTTATAAGACACAACAAAAACAATTCTTAGAGGGAAATTTATAGATTTGAACACACACATTAAGAAGACAGAGTGAGAACAAATAAATACTCTCATGCAACACCTAATTTGACTAGAAATAGAAGAACAAACAAAATCAAAGGCCCAAAGATGGGAGGAATTATAAAGATTAGAGCAGAAATCAATTCAATTGAGACAAAGAAAACAATACGAAGGATTAATGAATCAAAAAGTTGGTTCTTTGAAGGATCAAATAAAGTTGATAAGCCCCTAGCTATCCTGATCAAAAAGAGGAAAGAAAGGACTCAAATTCAAGCAATAAGGAATGAAAAGGGTGAAATTTCCACAGACCCAACAGAGATTCAGAAGACTACAAATAGCTACGTTGAGAATCATTATTCTCACAGAATTGAAGAAACAGACAGATTCCTAGAAAAGTATAAATTGCCAAAACTGAATCAAGAAGATATAAGAACTCTCAACAACCCAATAACAGCCAATGAAATACAAAATGTAATAAAAAGCATACCGACAAAGAAAAGCCCAGGACCTGATGGATTCACCACTATATTCTACAAGAAATTTATAGAAGACATAAACCAATACTTCTCAGCCTCTTCAATGAAATTGAAAAGAAAGCAATCCTTCCAAAATCATTCCTAGAGGCAATAATACCAAAACCACAGAGAGATGCAACTAAAAAAGAGAGCTACAGGTCAATTTCTCTCATGAACATAGATGCAAAAATTCTCAATAAAATCCTCACCACTAGACCACAACAAATCATCCCAATGATTATACACCATGACCAGGTAGAATTCATCCCAGGGATTCAAGGATGGTTCAATACAGGCAAATCTTTAAATGTAATACGCTATGTCAATAGAGCTAAAGTCAAAAATCATGTGATTGGGGGCCCGGCAGGATGGCTCAGTGGCCTAAAGTGCCTGCTTGGGAAAGCTTGAGCAGCTTCAGGGACCTCAGTTCGATCCCTGGTACCACATGCTGCGCCGGCCCTGCCCTCGGGGTGGGCTGAGCCGGCCATGAAAATGAGTGAATAAACAAACAAAGGTTCTGAAACAAGAAAAAAAATAATAAATAAAAATTTTTAAAAAATCATGTGATTGTCTCAATTGATGCACAAAAGGCTTCTGACAAATTCCAACATGTATTCATGTTCAAAGTCCTGAAGAAACTTGAAATAGAGGGCTTCTACCTCAAGTTGACAAAAGCTATCTATGACAATCCAAAAGCTAGCATAAATCTAAATGGGAAAACCTGAAGTCTTTTGCTCTCAAATCTGGTACAAGACATGGATGTCCTCTATCACCACTACTATTCAATATAGTTCTGGAATCATCAGGTACAGCCATTAGACAAGAGAGAGAAATAAAAAGAATAAAAATAGATAATGAAGTTAAATTATCATTATTTGCAGATAACATAATAATGTATTTGGAAGACTCCAAAAACTCCACCAACAAGCTACTAAAATTAATGCACAAATTCAGTAGCATAGCAAGTTACAAAGTCAATATACAAAAGTCAAGGCATTCCTCTGTACAGATAACAAACACACTGAGAGAGAAATCAGAGAAGCAATACCTTTACGATAGCACCCAAGAAAATGAAATACTTGGGAATTAACCTAACTGAAAAAGTAAAAGAGCTTTTCAAAGAAAGTACTCTGAAAAAGGAGATCCTAGAAGATTTCAGAAAAAGGAAAGATATTTCCAAAATGGTCCTGGATAGGAAGAACCAACATTGTGAAAATGGCCATATTCCCTAAATTGTTATACAGACTTAATGAAATTCCTATCAAAATACCATCAACATACCTCACAGACCTGGAGAAATCATTCTTAAACTTTATTTTGAACCGAAAAAGATCCAGAATTGCAAAGACAATCCCAGGCATCAAAGGTAAGGCAGGAGGTCTTACAATTCCTGACTTAAAATTATGCTGCAAAGCTACAGTGATAAAATCAGCATGGTATTGGCAAAAAAAAAAAGAAATAGACCTGAGGATCAATGGAACAGATGCAGAAGCCAATACAAACACACTCAGACACCTTAGATTTGACAAAGGGATCAAACATGCTTACTGGAAGTAAGATAGCCTCTTTAATAAATGGTGCTGGAAAAAACTGGCTCTCTGCACACCTAAAACTAAAACTTGACCCAGGTCTATCACCATGCACTCAGCTAAAGTCAAAATGGATCAAAGATCTAACTATTGAAAGAGAAACATTAAGTCTCCTGAAAGAGAAACTCCGAGAAAATTTTGAAAACATAGGGGTAGGCAAAGATAAAAAATCAAAATGCACATTTGACACTTCAAAGAATCAACAACTGGGACCTCCTGTGGATAAGAAGTTTTTTCACCTCAAAAGAAATTACCAACAGAGTGAAAGTACAACCCTCAAATTTTGAAAAGATTTTAACTAATAAGTATTCAGACAAAGGTCTTCTATTTGGAATTTATAAAGAACTAAAAACTGTTAGGATCCTAAAATTCAAAGACCTGATCCAGAAATGGGCACCTGAGATGAACACACACTTCTCAGAGAAAGAAGTACAGCAAGCCTACAAATACATGAATAAATGCTCCACATCGCTAGCCATTCGTGAAATGCAAATCAAAACAACACTTAGATACCATCTCACCCCAGAAAGAATGGCTATCATAAAGAAATCAACCAACAACAAATGCTGGAGAGGCCTTGGGGAAAAAAGAACCCTTTTCCACTTTCCACTGCTGGTGAGAATGCTCACTGGTGCAACCATTGTGGAAAGCAGTGTGGAGGCTCCTTAAAAAACTAGAACTGGAAATCCCATTCAATCCAGCTATCTCACTACTGGGAATTTTCCCAGAAGAACTGAAAACATCATACCATAGTGATATCTGTGCACGTATGTTCATAGCAGCCCAATTCATAATAGCCAGATCTTGAAAACAGCCAAAATGCCCATCATCTGAAGAATGCTTGAAAATGATGTGGTATTTTTATACAATGGAATATTACTCTGCTATAAAGAATGATAAACTAGAAGACTTCATATATAAATGCATGTATCTTGGACATATACTCATTAGTGAAATAAACCAGACATACATTTGCAAACATTATATAATCTCCTTAGTATAAGAACTCAAAAGAAGAAATAAAAATAGAGAGGCATAACACAGCTGAATGGAAAGCAAAGACTTAAGGGCTAAACAGCAAAGAGATTGGAAACAGAGAAGAGAGGAAACATAGCAGGAGCAAAACTGCACAATTATATGCACAGGATGAATTAGACAAGGGTGCTAAGAAACCTCAAAAGGTTTTTGACACTGATGATAGCAATATATAACACTAAAAATGTGTTTGGAATGCCGGTCACTCTGGTCTTTTAGATATGTGCTTTTTAAAAAAATTTTATTTATTATTTTTTTTTCTTGTTTCAGAACCTTTGTTTGTTTATTCACTCATTTTCATGGCCGGCTTAGCCCACCCCGAGGGCAGGGCTGGCGCAGCATGTGGTGCCGGGGGTCGAACCGCGGTCCCTGAAGCCGCCCAAGCTTTCCTAAGCAGGTGCTTTAGGCCATTGAGCCATCCCACCATGCTGCTTCTAATGTAAATTCAGTTACTGTTATTCTCTCTCTCTCTCTCTCTCTCTCTCTCTCTCTCTCTCTCTCTCTCTCTAGTAAATGGTTCATTTATAAGAAAAGAAAAAGGGTATTAAATAACAGTAAGAGACTAGGAAAAATGACAAAGGTTGGACAGGCTAAAATTTTGTACAGGTTATGGTTTATGTCTAGTTGTTCCCCCAAAGCCTCATGCAGTCACGGGGCAGGGACTTCTATAGACTGAGACTTGACCCAGGAGTCACTGGGATTATGTGATTGAGTACTGATCTATAGAGTTTGAGACTTCATCCATGATCCCTGGGATTATGTGTTTTAAGTACTTCTGGGATTATGGATGTAGCCTAAAGCAGAAAGGCTGAGGTGGAGAGCCTGGTGTAATACAAAGAGAGACAGAAAGACAGACTAGTGTTGTTACTCTCTGCTCCTTTGGTTGGTTGCCTCTGCCACCATTTTGTTGCTGTTCCACTGCCATGAACTGGATGCTCTCTGCTCTGTTCCACTCAGCCTTGGGCCCGCCAAATACGGAATGAAACCTTCACAAACTGTGAGCTAAATAAACCTTTCCTTCCCTCATTTTGAGTGACAGGTATTTGTCCCAGCAACGAGTAAAAACTAACTAAGATAATGCTTATATTTCTAAATATCTGTGTAAAAATGTGTAACTGCTTTTATCACATTCCATAGAGATTTATTAGAATATCAATCATTTCTGGAAAATACCAATTCCAAGTTAAGTCTAAGATGTTTGATATTCAGAAAGACAGTGATAGTGAACTCAAGCACCCATGTTTTAGAGTAATAGTATCACTGAGCTTTTCTTCTGGAGGGCTAAGAATATAAGTTTATAAACCAAAAATTAAAAAAATAAGAAAAGGGCTATAAGAATAGCCAATATTTTGGCCCTAGCCCTTCAAGGTCAGTAAGGACTCAGGACAGAATAGAATCTGTGCTGTAATATCCTATAACTCAGTGTTTTCCCAAATTTTCTGTTCAAGTTTAAAGGACCACAGAGGAAAGGGATTGAAGGTAAATAGTGTGCCTAAGAGAGAAAACATTCTCTTTGGCTTTCATAGAGAGCAAACTACTCAAGCAATGGCTGTGACTCATTCCGGATGAATGACACTGACAACAGTTCTACAAAGCACTGTACATGGTTCCAAAGCAAATCCTGAGGGGAGTTGACTAATTTGAGAGGTGCAAAAAATACATGTTTTGTTATACAGGTCTTGCTTTAACTTGCCCTTGACCACCCAGCAGAAAAGCTTAAACATGACACATAAAACTTAAGGGTAGTTTAGTATGCTGAGCTGTAAAAGGCTCAAATCAACAGCTTCCAACATTACCAGTTTCACCAGCAGCACCCTGCAATTATGGAACATTTGGCTATGTATACAACTACCTTCTCTTAGATAACCATTGGAAAACTTATCAGGCTCCCACTCTCGCAGCCATTGCAGTACATTGAGCTCCATAGAGACAGTGCCGGGGCAAATGAGAGCCGGACACCGGGTGACTCTGAACCTCACTGAGGAAAGCAAGTAAACATGAGCAAAGGAGATCCTAAGAAGCCGAGAGGCAAGATGTCATCCTATGCATTCTCTGTGCAAACTTGCCAAGAGGAGCACAAGAAGAAGCACCCAGATGCTTCCATTAAGTTCTCAGAGTTTTCTAAGAAGTGCTCAGATAGGTGGAAGACCATGTCTGCTAAAGAAAAAGGGAAATTTGAAGACATGGCAAAGGCAGACAAGACTCATTATGAAAGAGAAATGAAAACTTACATTCCTCCTAAAGGAGAAACAAAAAAGAAGTTCAAGGATCCCAATGTGCCCGAGGCCTCCTTCGGCCTTCTTGTTTTGTTCTGAGTATCGCCCAGAAATCAAAGGAGAACATCCTGGACTCTCCATTGGTGATGCTGCAAAGAAACTTGCAGAAATGTGGAATAATACTGCAGCAGATGACAAGCAGCCATGTGAGAATTAGGCTGCTAAGATGAAGGAAAAGTATGAGAAGGACCTCGCTGCTCACCGGGCTAAAGGAAAACCTGAAGGAACCAAAAAGGGAGTCGTCAAGGCTGAAAAAAGCAAGAAGAAGGAAGAGGAGGAGGAGGAGGAGGAAGATGAAGATGAACATGAGGAAGAAGAAGATGAGGAGGATGAGGAGGATGAAGAAGAGGATAATGATGAATAAGTTCTAGCACAGTTTTTTTTTTCTTGTCTATAAAGCATTTAACCCCCCTGTACACAACTCACACTTTTTGAAGAAAAAAAAAAATCGAAATGTAAGGCTGTGTAAGATTTGTTTTTAAACTGTACAGTGTCTTTTTTTGTATAGTTAACACCACCGAATGTGTCTTTCTATAGCCCTGTCCTGGTGGTATTTTCAATAGCCACTAACCTTGCCTGGTACAATATGGGGGTTGTAAATTGGCATGGAAATTTAAAGCAGGTTCTTGTTGGTGCACAGCACAGGTTAGTTATATATGGGGATGGTAGTTTTTCATCTTCAGTGGTCTCTGATGCAGCTTATACGAAATAATTGTTGTTCTGTTACCTGAATACCACTCTGTAACTGCAAAAAGTTGCAACTGTCTTGTTGACATCCTGAATGCTTCTAAGTAAATACAATTTTTTATTAAAAAAAAGAAAACATCATGTCTCCACCCTGTGCCCTGTATAACTATAATGAGGACAACAATATGCATTGTATCAATTACTGTGAATATTCTACTAACCTGTTTTGAAACTGTCACATTGTAATTTATTATTAAAAGTAATAATTAAAAAGTAAATTTAAAAATAATTTTTTTAAAAAGACCGAAAATTATATAAGTACTTATTTCCTCGATAGAGTAATCTCACCCTCAACAGAGAGAATTTCAAAGATAGACTAGGAAAAGGTAAAGAAACAAAAGGTAAGGAAGAGATTAGAAGCACAGCTGGTGACAAAGGAAAGCTACCCAAGCTTTGGAAAACGGATGAGAACATGAAGGGAAAACAAAAATAAGAAATCAACAAAGCAAAAATACATAAAAATAGGATTTGCTCTTCTGAGAAAAAGCCATGACCAAGAAAAAGCTGAAATGTGCAATAGATGCTGTGAAAGTGAAAAAAGCTGTTCAGTGAGAAGAAACAAGTGGGATGAGGGAAAGGAGAAACCAGATAAAGGAGGGAGAAAGAAAGGCATACGTGTATTCACGGGATAGCTTGGATAATTGCGCTGCTGACTTCTGCTGGTCTACTGAACAATTAGTGAGTGCTTGACTTTGTTCTACTTTTTAACTTTTTATTGTTACTTTTCTTTTTTTAACCAATTTTACATACTTATATCTGATCATCTGAGCACCTAATTTGAAGACAACAGTATGAAATAAAACAACCATTGTTGAATTTGTATTATTTTGTTTAGTGAAATTCTGTATCATTTCCAATTTCTTTTTACTATTTTGTGTTCTCATTTTAAAAATTTTTAAAAATATACAATTAAAAAACAGAAACAGAAATTCCTTTGTGATTTTAAGCCTGTAATTATCTTCTGGGATTGACAGGTTTGTAGAAGTGTTCAGTTCAGGGTGTGTCTTCACTGACACTGGTAGACAAGAGAGACAGGCAGAGCTGGATTTGGGCTTGGATGGTCATGCAAGCCCACAGTAGGCTTACGGGGGGATGATAATCATCCCAGCCAATCTGAACAAGGAGTGAGTAGGATGTGGTGCCAATTCCAGTGCTTTCAACTCCAAAGAAGTTGAGGCTCATCCTAGCCTCTGGTTGTAGTTCGGAGCCAGAACCATTCAGCCTGCAATAATCTGAGTGTTTCTTCCTGACCTCAGTTCCTTCAACCTTGAATGTCTCCCACAGTTGTCTCCTGCTCACTCAGTCACTTCAAATCCTGAGATGCAGTCAATTTGCAGCTGGTCTGAGGTCCAGATTCAGTTGGCCTCTTGCTAAAATACTGCCTGGCCAAGCACCCTCTCCAGGGGATGGGGCAGACACTTGGACTGGAGTCACGCACTGCTGTTGTAGCTTATAGCATCCACTGTTTTGCTCCACTCTAAAATGGAAATTCTGACATAATAGATATCATGGGCAAACTGTGAGGGCATTGTGCTAAATGAAATAAGTCATCAGAAAATGACAACTGAGGTAGAACAGTCAAAATCATGCAATAGAACATAGAATAATGATTTCCAGGTAATTTGGAGAAAAGAAGCATGAATTATTGATTAGTGGGTACAGAGTCTATTTTCCAGTATAAAAAGAGTTATGGAAATGGATGGTGGTGGATGGACTGTGAACATTATGAATGTATATCTAAGAATAGGCTAGCTAGTAAATTTAATGTCATTTGTGTTTCACCACAATTTAAAAGAAATACTAGAACAAAGTGTTTCAGGTTTCTTAGGCTAACAAATAGAACTTCATAATCTTAGTGACTGAAACAGTAGAAATTTATTTTCTCTTTGCTTCAAGGACTAAAAGTCCTAGATCAAGCTCCATCTAAGTGGATGTCTGAGGAGGGCTCTCTTCCTGGCTTCTGAAAGGACACCTTCTCACTAGGTGCTCACTAGGACTTTCCTAAGGCTACACATCAGGCAGGGAAAATGCTCACCTGTTTTTATTAGTTCACTATCATATTAGGATCCACATTTGTGACTTCATTTAACCTTAGTTACCACCTATAATATAGGCTCCAAATATCTCAAAATATAGTCATATTGGTGTTAGGGCTTTAAGTTGTACATGGGGGGGGGTCACAATTCAATCCATAGCATAAAACCATAGTCCCACAAGTCATCCAGTTACAAAAGTTCCTCAGACTCCATCAAAATACCCCTGATCATTAAAATGGGCTCATCAAAAACCATTAATTCCATTTTATGAGGCAGGTACAATATTTGTAAGTATATGCCCAACAGAAATATGTCTATATGCTCACCAAAAGACATGTACTGAATTATATTCCTAGCCCCAGTAGAAAACAACCCAAAAAATCTATTTGTTACAGTCTGAATACACAAACTCTGATGCATGCATGCAACAGAATAGTTTAGAGAGAGGAAAATGAACAGAAACACAGATAATGGAAGTAATAATGGAAGTGAAATAGTGAATAATAGAGTATATTATTCTATTGATGCTGAATTCTAAGCAAAATTACAGCCTAGAAGCTGGGGTAGTACATCCCCTTAGGAGAGGAGGGAGGGTAATGGCAATGTCTGGAAGTGAATGTGGGGAGCAGGCACTGGAATGGTATTAATAGTCTCATATTTTGTTTCTTGGTTTGGGTACATGTGTTCTACTGTGAAAACTCATTGTATTCTGGTTGTTTTATACACTCTCCTCAAAATAGTTTAACCTTAGTGGTTAAGAACTCAGTCAGAAGTAGGTAAATAGCTTTTGACTCCTCAAAACTTAATGGGTGGCTTGCTGTTGGCCGGAAACTTTACCAATAATATAGTTTATTTTTAACATATTTTGTATGTATTACATAAGTGAAAAAAGCACAAGAACCACGTTTCACAGCTATGTGCAATTTACTGAGAATAGGGAAATGCGTGTGGAGATAAGCTGTGTTATGGGCCTTTTCAGTAGGTGTTTGCTAGGCTTGAGCTCACGGCACCACCAACAGCAGGTGGCTATGAAATTGTCATAGTAGTCCACTGCTGTTCTTTGGAAATGAAACGTCCCCCAAAACCCATGTATTAAAGACTCCTCAGCCTTTGGTATTCTTAGTCACCTTTCTCCTTGTTGTGACAAAATAAGCAATGCTCATGGCTTAAGGGAGAAGAGGCTCATTTTGGATCATGTTTTAGATATTTCTGTCTTCTCGTAATTGGTTGGATTCACGTACAAATGACATGACAGAAGAGGATGGTGAAGGAAGGCTGCTCACCCAACGATACCCAGGAGGCAGAGAGTAAAGGCAAGAGCCAGAGAGGGAGAAGCACCCTTCCAGGCCGTGTGCCCCAGTACCCACCCCTTCTTGCCCAGTCCCTTCTCCTAACAGCACTTTTAGCTATGTGTGTACCCACAGACTGATCTACCACTGGGCACAGAAGCCTCATGATCCAATCAGTCCCCGAGGCCCCACCCATGATTGATATATAGACATGAACCGTACAGGTGCTATTGGAACGTGGCAAAAGCTTTAAGAGATGGGGCCTCATAGAAAGGGTCATTTGGGGTATACCCCTAAAGGGGGTATTGGGGACCTTGGTCACTTCTTGTTTTCTATTTCCTTTTCCCTACCATAAGGTAAACAGACCTATGTCACTTCCTCCTGCCACAATGTTCTGAACCTTTCTAGACCCGAAGCAACAGGGATAAGTAATCACTGGCTGAAACCTGTGAAATTTTCTTCCTTTTAAATTGATTATCTCAAATGTTTTGCCATAGTAGTAAAAAGTTGACTAAAACACACATGTTGAACTGCAGTTAATTTTATACAGTTAGAATTTAACTTCTTTTTTTTTTTTTTTTTTTTTTTTTTTTTTTTTTTTTTTTTTTTTTTTTTTTTTTTTTTTTTTTTTTTTTTTTTTTTTTTTTTTTTTTTTTTTTTTTTTTTTTTTTTTTTTTTTTTTTTTGGTGCTTTTGAGGATTGAACTCAGGACCTTCAATAGACCAGGCAAGTACTGAACCACTCAGCTACTTCCCCAGCCATATAATTACAATTTAATACAACTTTTACCTTTTACACATTTCTCTTGACTTCAGATGGCACTATATACAACCTAGAACTCTTTGTATGCATAAATTCTGAAAAATTCTAACTATATAATAGAATTGTATATATTTTATAGCTGCACATGATTAAATAGAACAATTATGTATATAATTTTTATCCACTCCTGACACGTTTTCTTTAAAATTTCATATATTTAGGCTGCATGGTTTATCTGTAGGACTTTTCAATTGTTACACTTCTCTAAAAATATAACCCACATAGAAGTGGACCTTCACAGTTGAAACCCACGTTGTTCACAGGTCAAATGCATGTGCTAGGCTTGAATGAAATTTGCTTTAACAAAGCCTTGAGCCCTAAAGTTCTGGCATCTGATTCAGGGCAATCTGGCTTTCTTGGTCCTCTACACAAGTCCACAATTTGCTGCCTGCTCTTAGTAGAACCAGAAGGAGAGATCAGGCAGGGAGCAGACCAAGATAACAGCTGCAAAGCGTCCCGACAGTGGAGAAGCACTTAGTGAGCTGGCAACAGAAGGAAGCGGGCAGATGAGCTGGAGGGACGCACTCACTAGGGAAGGCTAGGGCTCCGGAGCAAAGGGAAACAATCGAATGAAAAAAGGGGCTCAGGAAAGAGAGGATTTGCAAAAGCAGACTGAGATGGACTGAGTGGGAAAGGAAAGAAATGGCTTTGGCAGAATCGTTTTAGTATTAGAAATGCACGTAATGTGATCCTGAGTGGGAAAAATCAGGTTCACCGAGTGCAAATGCAAATGAGCACTGGCTGGCTCAGTAGCCATTTGCATTTGAATCCACGGAACATTTCCTGTGAGACAAGCTGTACAGAACATTCTGCTGTCTCACCCAGCAGACAGCGCTGATGTTCATGCTGCCACAGCATCCTGTTAACAATAAGATCAACTTTTAAAACCGAGGGACATGAATAGCTGTGCCATGGAGGAAGATTGTGCAGTACTATGGTGCTGAACTGACAGGATACTGGCTGCGCACCAGGCTCCCAAGATTTTAGAGTCCTGGTCCATCTATTGCTATCATCACCGTCACAAGGCCATAGATGGATATCGTATTCCTCCTAAATATGAAAACAGGTGAGGAGTAGACAGGGCTGAGGTGCACGAGTGTGCCTCTGAATGTTACCTGGAAAGGGAAAGAACTGAGAACACTGAAATCCTGTCATCACATCACATCACACTGATCACCTTTTCATGACCAACAATTCAACACTAGGCACTGCTTTATAAAATTTGCAGAGCCTGAGGTATAAAGCTTGCAAGTTAGCATCTTAGTCATACCCTGTATCAAAATAAAATGTGGAAAGTAATTTGGAGGGAAGGACCTAAGTGCAATGCCCATTACCACAAAAAAATGTTTGCATGTACCATGCACAATTGTCATTGCTATTCCTGTGTCCATGATACTGACAGGGAAGCTGGGCCTCAGAGATGCTGAATAGCTTACCTCAACCACAGGTCAATGGAAGACTGTAGTTGCAGTGTTTAGATCCATCTAACATGTAAGTTATGTTTTTGGTACTCTACTGTCTGCCAATTTGATTAAAATCTAAGGGCTGGCAAGATAGCTCAGCAGACTAAGTGCCTGTTTTGGCAAGTGCAGGGCCCAGAATTCCATCCCATCCCCGAATGCTGCGCTGGCCCCACCCCTGGGGGGGCACTAAGTCTATGAATGAGTCTAGAAGTGGTGGTGCGCTCCTGTAATCCCAGTGCTGGGGAAGCTGAAAACAGGAGGATTGCTACGGGCCTGAGCTGCACAGTGAGACCCTGTACCATAAGTAGAAAAAACAAATCTAGAAGAGATTGATAAGCCTAGAAAAGAACCAAAAGACAGAAAACTTCCGGGAGAAAAGAAATTATATCTGCAGATAAAAAAGTGGCTGTGAGAGGATGTTTGAGAGTATCTTTTCAAAGATCTCCCTATGCTTGTTGCCTGTTACCATGGTTTACATGTTTTGCAAAATTGGCCCCTGTGTGGCAGTGTCAAGGAGTAGTGGATGCTAAAGAGTTGGAGCCTGAAACAAGGTAATCACGGAAATTAATGTCAGCCTTGTAGAGTAATTTGTTGCAAGAGAAATTGCTATGCAATGAGCAAGACCGGCCTTCCCCTCACTCTGCCTTTGTGTCTTGCCCTGTGATTTCTGCTCCCCACATGTGTTTCTAGGGGCTGGGGAGACAGCTCTAAGGGGATGGGGAGACAGCTCAGTAGAATAAGCACTTGCCTGGCAAGTGCAAGGTCCTGAGTTCAATCCCTGGTACCACAATAAATAAATAAATAAGGACATATATTTCTAATATAACGTCATCCACCATAACATGAGGCAGTTAGGGAGGTACTTGCAAGAGCTGGTACCATGCTACCTAAAATGTTAGCCTTCAAAACTGTCAGGTAAATAAACCTCTTTTGATTATAAAGTATACAGACTATGGAATTTTATTAGACTAATGAAAAATAAAATGATATATCTATTAAGGAGGCTGGGAAGGCCCATTCAGGGTAAATTTGATGACTTTGATAAATAGCCTCATAGGTGGAGTACAACTAACAGCAAGGGAGCAGCAGGCTTACCTAAGCCCTTCTGTTATCCCCCTGTCCCAGTTACTCTTCTCTTATTGCTGGGACAAATACCCGACACTCAAAATTAGGGCAGGAAAAGTTTATTCAGCTAATAGTCAGTGGAGGTTTTAGTCCATACTAAGCTGGCTCCAAGGCAGAGAGGCATGGCAGAGAGCAACCTTTCATGATGATGCCAAAGAGCAGAGAGCAAAGAATGGGAGTGGCAGCAGCTCTGACAGCTAACTTGCCTCTGTCCTCCTTACATCAATGCAGAGTATCTGCCTCAAGGCACTCAAACACACAATCCCAGCATTGGATCATAAATCAATCACAAACTCCAGAACCCTCTCCCCTGCATGACTGCAATAGACTTTGGCGGGACACCTAGATGCAAATCACAGTAGTAGGTATTCATAGATCATGCTGTGGTGCAAGGGACAGGTGTCTGCTTCTGGGGAAGGTGAAAGTGTGCATAAGCGAGGCTCTGCATGCAAAGAGAATGAAAAGCTCCTAGACAGGATGGGGAAAATAATCTAAGAGAAGGAGACAAGAGTTCAGGCAGCCAGAGGTGTGACTCAGTGTCAAAAATATGGTTAGTAGGACACAGTGCCAGCAGGAAAAAGAAGATAGAAAAGCCCTGGAAATCACTGGCCCTCAGAGGTAGACATATGGTGAAGGTCAAGGAGGATCTCTCATTCCTAGAGAACCCTTGCCAAGGGCCGAGGACAGGCATAACAATATATGAACAACACATGATTAGCAAAATGGGATGGCAGGTAGTTTCTCTTTTGGCCTCCTTCCATATTTACCAGGTAGCTATGAACTCTCCATGGGTCTTTGAAGATATGGCCACAGGGAATTTGAGCCAGAGATGTATTTAGTCTGCTTTAATGGAGCATATTTTTATAGTTTTTAATAATTTCCATGCATAATCACCCCGTGTAATGATTTCCAGGAATATAACTAACATAGATTGTGCTGACTCACCCAACATCATAAGGACCCAGAGGTCTCATCAAGATATGAATAAGTTTTCTATGAAAGGCAGAAAAATATGGTGTCTGGTGAGTAAAGAAGAGAGAAGCCTTGAAATGTTACAAGCTGAGATAGTCTAGGAAAATTCTAATCATCACTTGTAAACAACTAGAGCAGTAGGTTAGATACTAGTCAAAATTAAAGCTCTATCTTTTTTTTTTTTTTTTAATGGGACCAGGGTTTGAACTCATGACCTTGCACTTGCCAGCAGGCACTTGTGCCACAGGGCTATCTCCCTGGCCCCTAAAGCTCTATCTTGACAGGAAAGTATTTAATTATACAACTATAAACTCTCTTTAAATCTATGTTTTCTTTATAGTGGGAAATACATAAAATAGAATTTGTCAGAATCCTGATGTTTATAGGGCCAAATCTCAATCAGAGCTAACTACAGTAAGTTTTGTGTGAGGTTGTATTTTCTATTCATCCATAATAACAAATATGTTGTGATTATGCTAAAGAAAGCCTAAATTTTCTTCCTAATATGCTCTCGTTATCTATGCTAATGGAAGTCCAAATTTCCTTCCTATCTCTCTATACAAAACTACTTTATAAATTTATCATATGAAGAAGTGATTAAAGAGTAGTAGGCAATTTTTTTTAATGTATTTGATATAGGGTCTCAGTATGCAGCTTAGATTCATAGTGACCCTCCTGTTTCCAGCCTCCTCAGCACTGGAATTACAGGCATGTGCCACTATGCCCAGGCTCAATGGCTGGCTCAGCGCACCCAGGGATGGGGCGAGCACAGCATGTGGTACCAGGGATCGAATCCTTGTCCCTGTGCTTGGCTAAACAATTGCTGAGTAGTTGAGCTATCTCACCAGCCCTCAAAATTTTTATTAAAAAAAAATACCATAATGTTTTTCAGGAAGTTCAAAATCAAAATATTTTTATTTTAAAAGTTTATAATATTAGCTTTTAAAAATTTGTGATTTTACATTCTAAATATATATTAATTTTGTATCGATTTTAAGTTTATATTTCTACATTCTATTTCTCGAGGAAGACTTACAAACCCTGAATATGTGTGGAGGAATCTGTCATCAATCCAAAAGAGTTACCCAGCTGCTCTGCTTTTCCTGGGCAAGGGTGGAGGTGGCTAGTTAGAGGGTGTGTTCAAGCATAGAGTGTAGCATTGCAGACTAAAAGCCACAAGATGCCTATTATGAGATCTCCCGGACTGTAATTTTGGAAACTGAGTGAAGTTCTCTGTTTGAAGTAGCAGTACTCTTCCTAGAGTCCTAGCATTCTTTCACAGTCCCTGAAGCCAAACTGTGCTTGGCCTTGCAACCACAGAAGTGACAGAAGAGGACACAGCAGTGTCTGGTCAGCTTTACATCACTGCAATGAGATGTCTGGGGAAAGTACCTTTATAAAGAGAACGGGATTTTTGGCACATAGTGTAGAAGTCCAAGATTGGATAGCCCCATTCATTTGAGTTTCTGGTGAAGGTGACATGTCACAGTAGATGTATTTGTTACAGTAAGTGCTCATATCTCCAGCCAGGAAAGAGAGAAGAGAAAACCAGGTAAAGAGTGGGGTCCAAAACCTCCACTCCGGAGGTAACTTCCAGGGGCCTATGGATATTACCAGAAGATATCATCTTTCCATCTTTTTTTTTTTTTTTTGAGGCACCAGCGCTTGCTGTCTCTCTCTCTCTCTATCTCTGTCTCTGTCTCTCTGTCTGTCTCTCTGTCTCTGTCTCTGTCTCTCTCTCTGTTTCTCTCTGTTTCTCTCTCAATTTTTTAAGGTACCATCACTTGAATGCCACAGCACCTCCCAGAAGTGTTAACCTGGGGACCATGGCTTTAGCTGTGGATCTTTGGAAGATACTCCTCCCACCCATAGCATTCAGTAAAACTTAATTTTTAAATGCTTGTAAAGTATATCTGTAATCCCATGTTGCATTGGGCCCACCAGTATCCTAAAGCTACTCTCATTCTCAAAGTCTTGAGACTTCTTGTTTCTGAATTTGATCACGGCCAAGTGTACAATCACCCCCATAACAGGGCACTGCAACCCATTATACCTTGGCTCTTTTGGGAATTAGTGCTTGGAAGTGAATTCACAGTAATTGTCTGGCTACGTGATGACAGGATTAACCTTTAAAGTGGACACAATGACCATGATTTGCATAATCTACTTAATTGTTTTTCAACACAATTAATATTTAGAAGGCAAGTAGGAGAACTAAATTACGTCTGATAGCTTTTTGTAAACACCAGGTTCAGAAAAAGATTATCACAAAAGAATAAAAGTACCTTAGTAAGATATAGAATATATCAGGCACCTGGAGCAGTTAATTATGTTACAGGGATAATTATCACTTCTCTTAGTGAGTAAATAAACCACACTACATGGGAAGAGCAGGTTCCATCATTCACTCTCCTCTCAGGATCCAAACAAACATCCAAACAAACATGTGACAAGACGGTACATGAAACACATGATACCATATGCTTAAGGATCTATGGAGATATATCTACATAGAAAAGCCTGAAAATAGGCTAAACAAAATTTAGCTTGAATCTGTGTACACTCCTTATATGCCAGTCTTCTTCGTGTAGGTTTGCTATGGAGGGAAGTGAATTCATGTCGATTTTCTTCTGCTTTCCTAACGGGCAAAGGTCTAAGGACTACGCAAAAGAGTAAATGATTCTCTAATCTCAGGGGACCCTGGTAACTCAGAGCCCTTATTTGAAAATCCAGAATAATTCTCATGGATTCAAAGTGAACTTTCTGAACCTAAAACCTCAGAAAACTTAGATTTCCCCCAAGTGAACATGACTAGAGGAGTAGGAATGAAAAACAGGAACTTGTCATTTTTTAAAGTAGTTCACAGAAAATCTTATTTTTCAATTAGCTAAAGGCATTTACTATGAGTTTTGAAGCATAGAGGGAAATAAAAGCGGGAAAAAAGAAGCAAGAGCACTCTATCTCTTAGGAGGTAGACTGAGGTATAGAGGGAAAAGAACACAAGCCTGAGCGCCCAGATAAATGAGTCTCACACCTGGTAAAATGACTAGCTGGATGGTTCTGGACAAATTCACATCATTCTTCTAGGAGTCCGGACCCTTGCCTCAAAAGAAGGACCATGTGATTCACAGAGTAGGTTTATGTTGCAATAGTTCAGTGTAGACTTCAGCTAGGTCTCCCTTTCATTTGAGGATCAGTCCTATCAGCTATAGGACATGAAATGAGTAACCTGCGTTTTCTTATTTGTAAAATGGAGAAATTAATGAGACTACCTCACAGAATTGCTGAGATGAAAAAATTAATATATATATATATATATATATATATATATATATATATCATGTAGGGTACTTAACACCTTGCCTGACACAGAGGGAGAACTCAACTGGTTCTTCTTAGCTATGATACAGTGCCTAAATTCTCCTGCTAAATCATTCTATGACTCTAGTATATGACATGAGCATAGAAAAATTTCAGTTTAAGATTATAGAGGGCCAATAAGATGGTTCAGCAGTCTAAAGTGCTTGCTCAGGAAAGCTTAGGCAACCACAGGGACTGTGGTTGATCCCCAGCACCACATGCTACACCAGCCCCACCCCAGGGCAGGCTGAGCCAGCCATAATATAAATAAATAAATAAATAAATAAATAAATAAATAAATAAATGACTGTACAATTGATAAGCTGTAACTGTAATTGTAAACTGTGTCAATTGATGAAAACAAACATACATGTTACCAAGTAAGTGAATGTGCTTGGAATTAGTTGTACTCACTGCATACATGTTAGATGAAAGGCAGGGGTGTGTTGTTAAGCCTTGGAAAGAAATCACCAAGAGAGATGAGATGTTTCACTAACATTTTGTTAAAAACTGAGAGTTCAATACAGACTGAAAAGGAACTGAAAGTCCATAAAAGATGACTTCACTTCTCCTCTTTTTCTGTAAAATTGTCCCAGATAAGTAGAGATTGCTGTTTGGGGACACGGTTAGTGCTCCAGGGCTCTCAGAAAATTATCCTGCCAGGGTGATGGATCTCGTTGCTTTGTGGCTCATCTGTAGCTCCTCACAAAAAGCTTTTTGAAATAGAAAGATGATCCAATCTCTTCTAGCAAAACTTACTGAACATTTTTCCTCAGAAAGTATTCCTATTAGCTTTTCTCCAATTCAGCCTCCAGCATTTTGAGAAAAGCTCATAAAAGCGTACTCCATAAATTAAATGGAAACACTCTTCATCAAACTTGACTTTCAATTTTTATTTTTTGAACTTAGTGGTAAAGGGGTGTGTGCGTGACTCATCTGCTATTTAAATAGCATTGTAGACTAAGAAGTCATACATGAAATCACTGATGGGATAGCTACCATCTAGCAAATGACCAAAATACAAGTTCCTATGCCAGTCAACTTTCCCACTAGAACACCTTTACATTCCTCTAAAACTTATGGCAGCAACAGCAAGAGCTCAATTACTGAATGTGTTCTGTATGCCAGGCCCTTTCGGGGGGTATGGGAGAGCAGCAGCGGCAAAAAAACACATGTTGTGATCATTCTATTCTCAAAGCAACACAAAAAACTAAGAACTAATTTCTACTTGTTTTACCAAGGTAAGACATAGAGGCTTCAAAAATTTAAGCAACTTGTTTAAGGCTGAGAGACGGGGCTAGAATTGCCTTCTGCTTCAGACGCGTTATCTTCTGACTGTTGATTAAGTGAGCTCTCAAGACTATTAACAACCTTCTCTGAGTTATTGTAAAGTCTCTTTTCCATTAGGAGCAGGCTATCCAACTCCTTATGGCTTAGGGAGAGTTTACCCCATAGAGGGGGTCACAACCAGCCAACTATTTTGAGTGCCTGTTATTCCCAGTCTTGGCATTTTCTTAACAGCATGTGCTATACTTGGAGAAAGTTAATGGACAGCTAAGAATTTGAAAAATTAAGTCTATCATCAACTAAGAGGCTCTTTCTGTTATAGGCCAGAAAACAGAAGATTCAAATCCAGAATGTGTGGGGTAGGGGTTCAAAAGAAAGGCTTCCCACTTATTCCATACCTTGCCAACAGAAAAGGTAAGCAACAACAAGGCAAAAGTTGACTAGCTATTCATTCTCCAAAAGAACACTTGATGAGATTCATCTACATGACATCAGCAATCTTCCAAAACATTTATACATGAATTCCGGAAGGCAAAGAGAGAACAAATCAATCAAGTGCTCTGCATTTGAAGCTGTCACTCATAGTTCTGCAGTAAGTCACTGTCTGTGAATGCAGAGCCACTCCTTCCAATCTCGGCTTTCATGCAGTGGTCCTCAACCTTTCTAATGCCATGACCCGGCAATACAGTTCCTCATGTTGCAGTGACCCCAAACCAAAAAATAATCTTGGTGGCTACTTCAAAGCTGTAATTCTGCTACAGTTATGATTTGGAATGGCTTTACGCGACCCGTGTGTTTTGGTCGTTCGACCCCCGCCAGGGTCGCAACCCACAGGTTGAGAACCACTGAAAAATACAGCTTTGAGTCAGCCAAACTATGGTAAATACACATAGCTTCTTAGAGCCAGTACTCAGGAAATGAAGAAGACAAAGCCCACTTGTTCATCGAAATGTTCATTCTCAGACAGGAGGGTTCCATCATCTCCAGAGCTGAATATTTTTAATTGGTTTTTGAGCTTCGTTTTGTTTTTGGAGATATGTTGTAGTTTCTGTTTTCAAAGGTTAACTCTGGCTGTCATTTGCAGAGCAGAACATAATTATTACATTGAATATGAGTCCCATTTGTTCCTCTGTATCAGTAATAAATGTTTGTTTTAGATCAGGGAGCTGGAGGGGAAAAATAAATGCATCAATTACACATGAGGGAGGAATAAATTTAGCTCATGCAGTTTATAATGAGCTACCCAGAACTCCAGAGTCGAGCCTCTACCATGTTCTTTAGGAATATTCTTGACCTCAATACTAGCTTTGTTGGAGCTAAGAAAGTGTTCTTTGTCTTTATAGAACATTACTTATTCACATTAATTAAGCTTGGAAGGCAATAATAACCTTGTCCCTCGTGTCGCTGTGGAAAGTAATGGAGTTAGTCATATAGAATCCTGAACTCTAAAGATGTGTAGATCTCAGCTGAAGTGCTTGATTTTTTCTGAGCTGGTGTACCACATGTAGGGAAAGAGAAGTATCATGATTAGAACTACTTACTTATATGACAAATTATAAATCTTTGGGGACTGTTGTGAAGGTTTGAAAGAAAAGAGGAAGATTCACACAACTATTTAAAAGCTTGTTATGTAGTGTTCGAGATAATTTACTAAATCTCTTGAAAAAAATTATTTCTTCTCTTATAAAATGGAAATGCAACTTTCTGCTTCTCACATAAGTGCAACCCATTAGAACAGCAGTTGATTTTGAGTAATAATATCATCTTCTAAAATTTTATTTGAAATCTTTGAGCAGTACCTGATGCAAAGAAAATGCTAAAAAAAACACTAAAAGAAAAAACAAATGAGAGAAAGACTGCATCAGTGGATTAATAGTTTTAAAATGTGACATCTCTGCACTATGTATAGGCACCCTCTTTTCTAAATGTAATAAATATAGGATACTCTTTTTGACATGATTTATAAATGATTTCAGCTTATGATTTAGAAATATTTGAATGATTTGTTTTTAAAATTCTGCTTAAACTTTGGCAAGCCAATGCTAATACAAGTATGGCTTTTTCTGACAAGAAGACTTAATGAATCATTAGTGTTCACATGAGCCCTAGTCTATCCTCATTCTTCTTCAAGTCATGCCATCTCTTGTGTGACGGCTCACTGGGCATCTTATGAAGTCATTCCTTCCCTTTTGCCATCATCCCTCCAGTTTTCATTGAACTGTACATCCAAAAGTCAATCACTCTCCAAATATTAATGATAAATGGGACTTTAATTAGAAAAAAATTTTTTGCAGGCTCAGCCCACCCTGAAAGCAAGGCTGGCATGGCATGTGGTGTCAGGGATCCAACCACGGTCCCCTACACCTGCCTAAGCTTGCCTAAGCAGGTGCTTTAGACTTCTGAGCTATCTCACCAGCCCTGTTACATATAATTAATGAAATTCAAAATCCTAGTCTCAGATCTGTTTTATCTACAAAATATAAGTTGTGGACTGGTCTTTGGAGCTAGCTAGCTGGCTAGCTATATCAACCCAAATCTTTGCATTTCACCCATGCTAGCTTGCTTCCTTGGTATAACCCTAGGAAAGTGTTAACCACCATGCAGTTCTGACAGTGACTTAGGCCCCAGGCAGGACCCTCTGAGTAAATAGATGTAAAGTATACCCACTTGCTGTAGCGGCAGACAGGAAGAGGTGCAAGTTCTCCAGTAATGCTGGTCCATCTAGCATAAAGCAGGGCCACCTGAGTGGTCTAAAACTGTCAGGATTGGGAGAGTGTTAGAGAAGATTTCCTGGAGGAAGTGGGACCGAGTTAATGGCAGAGAGGGGTGGAAATCCTGAGTGGGAGCAGTGATGCAGAGTGAGTAACCTAGACAGTGAGAGACACTGTGAGGAGACCAGCACTTTGGGACCTGCAGCAGAAGAGAGAGCTTCCTCAGAGGCTTTGCACTGGGCCTGGACAGTCAATCTGCCTGCAGTGGGCCAAATCTCTTTCAGGACAAACTTACATGATCATACAATTGTTACAATTGTTATAAGGTTCAGATTCATATAAAGCATTAACTTGAAAATTCTAAATGTCAAAGCAAACACATAACATGATTATTATTATTATTATTATTATTATTATTATTATTATTCAGGAAAAATAGAGCCAGCCAAAACAGACTGAGAAAGTCCAAAAAGAGACTGGATGCTGGCTGAGCTGAGACTGTGGCAGACTCATTTGAGCGCCTCCTCTTCATCAGACTACCCCCTCCTGCACCACATTCCACACGACCTGCCGCTCTAGCCACATCTCCTTCCAGTTATGGGGGGGGGGGATGAAAGAACATCTCCGAGTATCAGCGAAGAATTGCTGCACTCCAGGTCAGCTCCGTCTTCCATCAAAGCCAAAATTGCAAAAACCTACACAAGTGTTCAGTTTGAGAATCTCAGTGGAGTTGAAACCTGAGTCAGTGCTGCCGAGCAACAGGAGTGGCGCATAGTGTTGGTTCTGATCTGAGAGGCGCAGTAAATTTGCTGCTTACTTCAACTTTCCTGGGCTGATGCTTGGTTTCTGAATCTGTGGGGCGCAGGGTCTCATGTTCTCTAAGGATTCACCAAATCTTCTCGAAACCTAAGAACAGAGGACTGAAGGTGCTCCGAGGAGTGTGAAGCACCCTAGGAGAGGTAGATAAAAGTCCTTGGAGGACACACTGACAGCCGCACATTCCTTCTAGAGTAACGTAGATACTTGGTCTATTAAGGCTACAGAAAGACGACACACTGATGAGTGACTTAGGGCTTCTGCCATTACAGAGTTCATGCTGAGGGCAAAATCCAAATAAAGTGTGTATAGCCATGAAGCATGATAGGCATTGGCATTAGGCAGTGTTGGGAGGTGAGAGGCCAAGATCACATAGCTCTGGTGTTGGTAGATTTCTTTCAACTCAATTTCTTCTGTAAAATAGTTAAGAACAGTTGCTGCTTCAATGACTGATGAGAATTAAGTATGACAATACATACAAAGCATTAGCAGAGGACTGGCACACAGTGGATGGTCTAAAGGAACAACACTGTACAAGAGTGTTTCCTGACCTTTGTACTAACCACCTCTTCTCATGTATTCTTTGTCGTGATATAGTATGAATGATAATTCTTTCTGGTTCTCTGACAGGATATGTGCTATAGTTTATATCTAGATATTCCAAGAGTCCCATGGGCTCATATGTGGGACTTTTGGAAGAGACAGGAATCACAGAGCACTATGTCTGACTTGCTCTTGGAGGAAAGGCCTGGTCAGAAAACACGGGTCCACACAACCTGAACTACAGAAGCACGTCTCCTTGACTATGCCTGCCGTCACTCACTGCTTCCTGGCTCCTGTGATGTAAGCAGCTTCTCCTCCACCAGGCCTTTCTGACATGCTGTTTCTTTTGTGGAGCTGGTTGGCCACGGACTGAAACATGAGACCAGCTCCATCTCTCTCCCTTAAGTTGTAGGTGTGAGATAATCTGTTCTAGGCATAAGGGAAGTGACTAAGACAATCAAGTGGCATAAACTAGAATCTGGGGGAGAATGATCTGGCGGTACCATTGAAATTGAATAGAATAAAAAGAGATAACAGCCAGGTTACGGTTGACTGCCTCTGACTAGGTGGCCTTATTCAACCCAGATGGCCATGGAGTCTGGGAGGAGAGAATGAAAGCCAGGCTGGTTGGGAAGCAGAGCTCTAGGACAAGCAGCTCCCCGTAGCAAGGGAAGCAGGTAGATGAGCTGAGTCCGTTGTGATGTAGGCAGATTTGCCTACACCTCTCCTCGCCACACATGTGGTTTTTCGCATGTATCATCTCTAAGGCTATTAAACTAGTTCATCTACAAATTTTCTAAGTTTACTCTTCATCATAACCCATGCTTTATTTCTGCTTTCTTAAAATGACCTTTCTGAAACTTCAAAGGTTTCTGCCCGGCAGTCTCAAGCCGTGCTTTTCAACCTCACCTTTGTTTCAGAGATGCACTCAGCCTCTGTCACTCTGGGCTGAGGAGCCCAAAGGTTCCCATCTGCCCAGCCTTCTTCCCCCTGGATCACCCTTTGGGCTGTCCCCAGGCCTTTTCCTTCATGCCCTTATTCCCATCAGAAATGAGAAGTACACATTCTCACCCTTTCTCAGCTGAAGGAAGCATTGACCATGCCCCCATGCTTTTCCTGGAGACTTGGGCCCCATGCTGGCCTTTCTGGTCACATCACCTGTGTGCCCTGAGAGCCATATGACTGTCCCTTGCCTTCCCTCTCCTCCAGCTCTCCCTCAGGGACAGACATTCTGCAAAGCTCTCCGAAAAGTGCTTCCCAGCCAAATAATAGCAATTTCACATTGCTGTGCAGTCATTCTTGGCCAAAAGTAAGAATCAGTCAGAAGCAAAACCATTTTGCAGCCAGGAGAATTCTAATCCTGGGTTAAGCGTGTATGCATCTCAGACACATGCAGGGAATGGACTCTAAACAACAGATGATGCTGTCACAGTGTTGGGAGTGGAGCCATTCCCAGTCTGCTGGCCTCCTCCTAGCACAGAGGCGAGAAGCTGTCCATCAGTACTGATGACACCCCTAAAGCTCAGCCGCAGTAAGCAATGTCCTTCCAAACAGCAAGGACTTAAATCTATGTGAAATGAACTGGATTGTGCTCAGCAAAAGCTCCAGCAGCTATGTAAGCCGTTCCATTTCCCATGTTCCAGTGCAAGATTTTGAAATGTTTTCACTAAAAATTCCAACCTTGGGTTTAGATTTCTTTTCTCCAGAAACGCAGTAGCATACACCTGCATGCCTATCTAACTTCATTCACAGCCACCGTCTCTGCCTCTGTGTCTCTGTCTCTGTCTCTGTCTCCCTCCTCTGATCCCATTCTCCCCTTTTCCTTTCTTCCTCCACTCCTGTTCTCGGTGTCTCACCTCTTTCCTTCCCTTTGCCCTATCTCCACATCCCTGTCAACTCCCCGTGGTGCCTGAAACTTCACAAACAAGCAAGTTCTGTCCAGTCCCCTAAATTATAAAGTGCTGTGCTTGTGCTGGTAGTGTCCCCAACTCTCCCTCTCACTGGGTCCAGTGTCTCACCCTGAAGATTCTCACTAGGACCTACTTGGTAACCAGTACAGCACACATAGTAGTGAACTGCTCTAGCTTAACTCTGTATCTCAGATTTCCCAAGGCTGATGTTTCCCAGGACCGTATGGCACGGCCTTTATTGTGACAATGCAGAGCACTGGAGTGCTTTCTAAAACCTGAAAGACACCACAGTCAGGGATTGTTGATTTGTTTTGTTTTGGGTATTTATTGCACTGTGAATTTTAGAAATTTGGTAATTAGTGTGCGTTGTCATTTTATATTAATATAATTAACATTATGTTAACTTAATATTCTTTTCCCTTATAATTCCATATGGCAAAGAAAAAGTCCCATGGTAATTCTACATGGATTCTTAGTGTAATATATGGAAAATAACACAGAAGTATATGTAAATATCTTGGGGTACCATATTGGAATAGGACTCAGCAGCGTATGTGAATGTTAAAAGACGTTAAAGAGCATCCATGTCTATCCTTGGGCCTCTGGTGGCACAAGCACCTGCCCCTGACAAATGCTGGTTGTGACCTGCCCTTCTGACTGTGCATCCCCGGCAATTTTGCCCCAGGAGGACCACAGCCGCCTGTTTCCTTTTCTTCTGGCCTCTCAGCACTACATGTCTGTCGGTCCCCGCCTCTGGGCTGTGTATTCTCAATTTCAGCTTCTCAAAGTATAGACAATGCCTGTGAAACTCTGTCCTGTTTCTCCTGGAATGAGAACATATTTTGCACTTGTTCCAACTGCTGTGAATTACGGAATCATAAATTGAAAAGGGACCTTGGAGTTGTGTGTTCCCGTTTCCCATTTGACTAATGAATAGGGTGACCGGTTTGTCTGAACAGTCTCAATTTATGCTCTTCTCTTGCGTACAGTCATTTACAGCTCCCTTTTGTACTCTCATATGTGTCCTAATATGGATGATAAATTATATGCTTTCCCTACTGATGAGAGCAGCAATTTGGGTGAACCCAGGACCTGCACCACAGGATGCAAAATTTTTCGCTCTTTAAGAATTATTACCTGTGGGGGCCCAGCGGGATGGCTCAGTGGTCTAAAGCACCTGCTTGGGAAAACTTGGGCGGCTTCTGGGACTGCGGTTCGATCCCTGGCACAGCATGCTGCGCCAGCCCTGCCCTCGGGGCGGGCTGAGCCGGCCATTAAAATGAGTGAATAGACAAACGAAGGTTCTGAAACAAGAAAAAAATAAAATAAATAAAATTAAAAAAAAAAAAAAAAAGAATTATTACCTGAGGAAAAAGCTGGCCTGTAATCCCAGCACTTGGGAGGCTGAAGCAGGAGCATAGGTGTGAATCTGAGACCAGTCTGGACTACAAAAGTGAGCTCAAGGCCAGCCGGAACTAGATAGCGAGACCTTGTCTCAAAAAGACAAAAAAAAAAAAAAAAAAAAAAAAAAAAAAAAAAAAAAAAAAAAAAAAAAAAAAAAAAAAAAAAAAAAAAAAAAAAAAAAAAAAAAAAAAAAAAAATGCATAAAAATAAAAAATTATTATCCATAGGGTACAATAGATACTGGGGGAAGGGTATGAACTTATTCAAAAGGAAAGAGTTGAGAAGGACAGAAGAGTGGGGGAAAGAGATTTATCTAGGTATGTCAGTAGGATGGTTGTGACAACTGTACTGTACTTCTGCTGGTCTGTGGCAAGAAGCAGATTATGTTTTGTCTCCTTTTTTTCAGTTATTGGTGCATTTTCTCTTCTTAATTTCTTGTACATCTGGTTTTTTTTTTCCAATTTTGCATGCATATGTATTGTAACATGAATTACTGGTTAGAAAGCAACACTACTCATTACAACAAATATTCTGAAATTCCTATTACTTTGTTAAGCGAAATTTTATATCACTTGTAATTTTTTTGTTTTAATACTATTTTGTACTCTCTTTAAAAAATTAAAAAGAATTATTACACTACACTACCCTTTCTACTTTAGAGATATTTCTTTAAGGCAATGCTTCTTAACTAAAATCTCCTAGGGTGCTGTTTGAAAACACAACTTCCTGAGCTCTCATAATCTCTTAAGGTGAAGTCTGGACATATGTCTTACAATAAAATCCCCAGGGCAACCCAAATGTGCATTTCTCAGAAGCCCTCCTGGGAGAAAAGAGGGGACTAGGAAAGGCTGCCAACTCTCCCAAACCATGTATTAAGATGTGCTACTTCAAATCGGACCAACTATTTGTCAGACTGCGTTGTGGTTTTTGCTATGCTGCATTATGTGCAAGAAGACTAAGCAGGGAGCTGAAGCTCCCCCAGGTGACCTGTCTTGTGGATCCAGCTCTAGAAGACATGCATAAAGACTTTTTTGGACTCCCACGGGCTTCCATTAGTATGGTTTCCTGCTTCCCATTTATCACAATGTGCATATCGCAATATGCATTAAGAAGTCAAGGAACCAGATGCCAACAGGCTTCTTCATTCCATGACAGATGAAGTGTACAACCTAACAAGGGCCTTGAGATAAGCCAAAAAGCAGCACTCACCACCAGGAACAGGAAGCTGATCTCTAGAAGAGGTATCATAAGTGGTAGCTATATTTCTGACATTTTGTCTGAAAGAAAGGGAGCCAGAAGGAGAAAGTGAACCACAGCTGGAAACCTACTTGAAGGGAGAAAGCGATTCATCACTGCGTGGAAACCATGTGCTTCCTTTGGCCACAGAATCCAAGCCAGCAGCACTGTTACAGATGCTGGGGTGGGGGCTGG
>PVJA010005613.1:33994-56465 GCA_004027025.1 Myocastor coypus
TTGTGTCTAGTTGTTTCCCCAAAACTTCATGAATCATGGGGCAGGGACCTATAAAGTCTAAGACTAACTCATGATCCACTGGAATTATGTATTTTAGTGCTGCTGGGATTATGGGTATGGCCTGAGGCAGACAGCCTGAGACAGAGAGCCTGCATGTAATATAAGAGAGACAAAACAACAGACTCTCTGTTGCCCTGGTTGGTCAGTTGCTTCTGTCACTATTTTGTTGCTGTTCCACCACTGTGAACTGGATGTTCTCTGCCATGTGCCAGTCTCCCTTGGAGCCAGCCGAATATGGACTGAAACCTCCAGTAACTATGGCTCAATAAACCTTTCCTTCCTTCATCTTGGGTGTCAGGTATTTGTCTCAGCAATGAGACAAGAGTGACTGAGACAGGTGTTAACCCATGGGCAAAAAGAATAGCAATGGAGATGAAAAAACATAATCTAAAACATTGCTATAAATTGGAAGGGGATCACAGAGCAGAAAGGGCAACCCCTTAATCTCACAAGAAGGTAGGTCACCAAGGAGTACAGAGAGGGATTGGATGATGACAAAAATAATGAGTTCTTCACTTGCCTGCTTGCTTGTTTGAGAGAGGGTCTTGCTAGTTCAGGCTAGCCTTGAACTTCCTCTGTAGCCCAGGCTGGCCTCAAATTGAGGACAATCTTCCTAGTCCAGCCTCCTGAATGAGGGATTACAGGCATGCTTTCAAAGGCTCTGTTGCGAACCCTTGCACCAACACCATCCACTCTGAAAATCCTGGTAACTGCCTTTTCTACTCACTCTCCTTGAACAATGCAAGAAAGTATTATCGCTTTCCAGAGAAACTGAACTGGAAACTGGGGCACAAAACACAGCTGGAACTTGGTGGTGTGGATAATGCGTCTCAAGACCTGCATGATAAACTGTGAATTCCAAAGTCCTCTGTCTCAGCCTCAATCCCAGAGGGCACAACCAGGGATATGCCACCTGGAGGAGATTCTTTGTATTACTCTAATAGATGTACCCAGCTCACAGCCATCCTTCTAGATCTTTCCATAGTAAGTTTAAGTGGCTAGTTGAGAAGTAAGTGAAGGTGGAATATAGACATTTCCAAAAGTTCAGTACTGAAAAATTAAATTCCATGCATAGTGTTCCTCTAACTCCTGGAGCCTTCTTTGCTGAATGAAGAAGTCCACTGAAGAGAAAGAGGCAGACTTCAGAAAAAAAGAGTTGCAGTACGAAATAAAGAAGGGAATTCCTGAATGGGACAAGTGTGCATCAAGGCTGGAAAGCAACCAACCCATGTGGAGCAGAGGGATGAAAGGATACGGAAGGATGTTGTCCA
The DNA here is from genome assembly GCA_004027025.1 of Myocastor coypus. NCBI lineage: Eukaryota > Metazoa > Chordata > Mammalia > Rodentia > Myocastoridae > Myocastor > Myocastor coypus. The sequence continues at coordinate 35,326 of PVJA010005613.1, forward strand.
AAGGGAAAACAATGTAAGTAAACAGAAACAGATACTTTCCCAAATTTACACAAAGGATACTTAGATGTTTGAAACATATTGAAGTATCAAAGAGAATAAAGTTTAACATTTAATCAGAGAAAATACCGGCTTCTGAGCTGGTCTCCAATGGTACTCATTCGCTGGATTTCATGCCTTTGTATAGTGCCCTCCTATATTCTGTGGGGTTGCGTATGTAACAACTAGGACTTTGTGGAAAGTAGTACATGTAAATTTTAAGATTATAAAAAAAAAAAAAAAAAGCATTGTCAGATCTGGGGAAATAGGTCGGCTGTCTAGGCACTTGGCTGATAAGCTCAAAGACCTGAGTTTGATTCCCTGGTACAGCATATTGTGCCACCCCTTCCCTAGAACCCCATGCATGCCATGCTGGCTGCTGAAACTAGGAATACTGGTGCACACCTATAATCCCAGCTGTGGGAGGCTGAGAGGGAGGATCATTATGAGTCTGAACTATGTCATACACTGAGGCTTGCTCTTTGCTCTCTGGAATCTATTGCTCTGGAGGAAGCCAGCTTACGTGATATAAAAACACACAAGCAGCCTTAGGGCCAGTGGTCATCCAGCCAGCAACACTGTCATGTGAAAGGGTGACCATGAAAGCGTATCTCCTACCCTAGTCAGGCTATGAGGTGACTTCAGTCTTCTGCCAATACCCTGACTTCAAGTTCAGCTTCTGCAACCCAGGTCAGAACTACCTACCTAAACCTCTCCTAATTCCTGATTTCCAGAAGCCATGAAAGACAGCAGATATTTGTTTCTGTCTTAAGCAACTAAGTTGTACAGTAAATTTAGAATCTGAAGCTTTTGTTCTGTGAGTGGGGTACAGTGATGACAAAACCCTAAAATTTTGGGCATGGATTTGGATTAAACAGTGAGCAAAAGCTACTGGACTTTTAGGGATGTATCAGTGAATCCTGCAGAATATTAAAGATATCATTAATATTACATGATGGATTTTGAGGATGCTACCGAGAAATCCTAAAAAGTGGGGGGATGTTATTAGAATATAGCATAAAGGAGGTTCTTGTTATATAGTGGTAAAAAGTTTAGCAATACTCTTGTTATAAAATGGAAAATAGGAAAATGTACCTAATGAAATAGGTGATGTAACTCAGGAGGTTTCTTGGCAGGATGTTGAAGTTGCCACATCTCTCTCTGCTGTGTAAGTGAGAGCAGAGATAAAGGTCATGGGAAGAATGTGAAACCAAAGGGAGATGGCACTTGATAGTTGGAAACTCTCTAGTGGCTCCACATGGAAAATGATTCCAAAATTAGGAAATGGACAAGATAAAAATACACTGGTGTCTATTGAAGGCCTTTAGATAGGACCTCTGGAGAGTATCTCTGACTGCTGGTTCACAACTACGACCCCTTTCAGCCTGAAGAAGCCAGAACGGTCATCGCCCTTCGTTCCCTTACAGCAGTTCGAGTTACTTCTTCAAAGGGGGGAATGTTGTAGGCAGCTGAGTTAGATAGAAATATTCTAGGCAGTCAGACAGAGCCAGGCCCTCGAGGACAACATGGAAGACAAGGTGACTTTGTGGCTAGAGATAGACACTCCTCTGCTATAAGCCAGATCTCAAGACAAGTATAAACAGAAGCAACTACATACCTTAAGGAATTAAGGGTGGGCACCAGGGATTGATATGCTAAATAAGTATCAGTCACTTTAAAAGACCCTGGAAAGTCCCAATCCTAAGCTCAATAGGTGGTGTTCTTGCCTCCTTGCTACGTGGCCTGCCTTCCTATTGGATCCTGATTTTAATCAACGTTACGTGAGCAATGGTACTTGTAAATTCATTGGTTGGCCATGGTCTTTGTCCCACCTCATATCCACCTAAGCAAGTTCCCAGGTGTTCTCTATAAAAGTCCCTGGAAGAGACAGCTTCCAGAGGACACCCATGCAGGACCCCCCTCCTGTTCTTCTCTCTGACAGGAGCTTTCTTTCCTTCAGTAAATATGTTCTGCTCATTAAGAAAAAAAATTAGGAAATGGCTCCCAGACATGGATCAAATCCAAAGGGGCCTGATAAAAAATAAATGTCATAAAAATGAACTATAATATGTGGATACAAAACAAAAATCTGTTACAACTTTAAAAATATCTGATGCAGGACCTCAGAAAACTGTTTGGTGAAACAAAGTTCCTAAGAAGCTTGAGGATATCGACTGCCTTCTCAGCAAAAGTCTAGCATAGGGAAGGGCTAATCTCAAAGATTTCTGAGGTAGTTTTTGTCTGATGGCATGAATCCCAGCTAGATGAACAGGAGACTTATGAAGGTATTGGCAAAAATACCTTCAACTTGGATGGAAAGGAATACAAACAGAATCAATTATAAGGAGGGCTTTGAATCGCAAAACTTCTGTAGACAAAAAATAGGCTGAGAAAATGCCCCAGCTGCAGAATTTCCTGGGAATCAAACAATGTTTTACAGAGCAAAAATATAGTACATTCAGAATTCCTGGAGAATGTTCCTAGGCTGTAAGTCTTAATTGAGGAAATGTCAATGGTATCCTGCTAGGATTGCTACAAACTACATATTCCTGTGTATCTCCTCTTTCCTCCCGTTTTGGTTGGAGGAATTGTAGAAAATATCCTTCCATGTATGTTGAGTGTGTGGGATACTTCAGATTGAGAAGAACTGTGTTTGAAGGGCTGTTTCCAAAACATCACTGTTGGGAGTTTCATCTTTCCTCAGGTCTGGCTTAAACAATGAAGAAGTTCCAGAGTTCTAACTGGTGTTACAATGGGGTAAAATTTGGGAAAGACCTCCACAGGGGATGAATGATTTTTGCATGTGAAAGAAGCTTGAATGACTGAGGTTGTGGAGTAGTTGGAATATAGTCTGTCACCTCCACTGTTTGATGTCTTGGAAGCTTGGTCCCCATGTGGTGACATTAAGAGGGGATGGAACCCTTAAAGGTGGAACCCAGTGAGATACCATTGGGGCACTTAAGCTCAGAGGGAATTAAAGAAGTGCCTATGGCACCATGGTGAATTACAAAACAGTAAACCAATCCCTGAATCACTCTCTGACTTCCTGTCACCCCACACAATCTCCCACTACTGCTTCACTCCCACCATTGTGATGCTATCTTCCACAGGTCTTCATTAGAGCCCAAAGAAGCTAGCATATTGTCTTGGACCCCCCAAAACTGTAAGTTGAATAAACCTATTTATTTGTAACTTATCTGTGCTCTGATATTTTGTTACAGTAGCAGAAAACTAATATAGATTGACTTCCTGCCTACAGCCTCATGTTATCTATTGGCTTACAGCAGTAAAACAAAAATGAACCACAGTATTTGGTTCAACAATACATTTTATTTCCATAACCATAATAATCCTAAAATTTGTAATACAACCATCTTGAAGAAGAGAAATAACAAATAGATGGAGATGTAACAGCTAAGTACTCACCTACCTTATAGAACCAATAACACACCTAAAATTGATGCACTGATGAATACTCCAAAATCCATCTTACATAGAAAATGAGAGCTAAATACAGTGGTACCACTGATATGCATCATTAATATGTTTTTGGAGGTATAATGAATACCAAAAACAATGAGCACTATGCAAATTTTATCTGGAAAGAGTAATAATTGTCATTAACCCCATGTTCTAGCTTGTCCATGGAATACCCAACAAAAGACTAGTACAGGGACAAAATGTATCAAGTACAAAATTTGCTAAGTTTCAAAGCAACAGAATAACAAGCTATCACTGTATCAGAAGAACTACCTAAAATTTTTGAAAGAGCTTATTTGTAAGGAAAAAAAAGGAGGGGAAAGAAGTGGGGAAAAGACCTGCTGCTCACACCCTAAGGTGAACGATGCTTGTTGTAGAAACAATGACCACGTAACAATTTAATAAAAATAAAATTTTATTTAAAGAAAGGAAGCCAGACCTTAAATGGTATTTGTGGTGGTTCAGACTGCATGAAAGCTGTCGGCACAATACAAGGACAATGTTCACATAACAGCTGAAGGGGAGCCAGTTCCCCAGCCAGGCCCACAGCCCTGGGATTTCCACGTTTGGAGCGCAGCTTGTGGCTGCTGTGCCTGGAGAGCACATCCTTTGGCCATGACCTCCTGAAGTCACAGAGCCTCACTTGGCCTGGCAGCCCCCAAGCTGCCACCACCCGTCCTCCCAACAGCTCACCCTAAAAAGCAGCAAAGGCATTTTCTAAGAAGACATTGCTCTCAGAGAACATGCTTAGTAGGTGGTTGGGTGAAGACTGCCCTTGGCCCCTCGAGAGCCCTGCAGTTCCAGCGAGGCCACCCTGTGCTCTCCTCTTCTCTTTGCTCATGCAGGTCATGTGCTGGTTCTCATGGGGCCTTCAAGGGAGTGAGATCATAAAGTAGAAAAGTACCTTACACTCGGCATGCTGAGAACTTATGGAGCCATCCCTGTGGGATGTTGCTAAGGGCAGTCATACAGCTTTCTGGACACTGAAGAAAAATGGCTATTATTACCATGACCTAGAAAATCTTAACGGTCAGAATTGCCACAAGCACTGTGGAGAGCAGGGACACTATCCTTTCCCAAGTCAAATGATGCGAACCTAATGAGGACCGAGTAAATTGATAAATGTAGGAATTACAGCCTTGGGCTGTCTTAATGGAACAATTTAGGTACCACTTTCTCTTTTATTTTCATTACTGCTCCAAGCAGCATAAGGTGACACATGTTTCTCGTTCTACCTGCTGTTTGTTCTTTATGCCACACTTCCAGAGTGGCAAGTGTAGTTAGATTTCATTCACTTATTCATTCATTCATTTTTAGTACAACATAAAATGACTGAACAAAGAGAAAACTTCACGACTTTTTGACATTGGCAGTTCTTCCCATTTAAGAGGAAAGGTCAGGATGCAACCCTGACTCACGCATGCAAGCAAAGCTTGTCAGCATAGGTTCCTCCTATTAGCATGTAGGGGAGAGGACAATGCCACCGAAAGGGACTCCTTGACTGTCTCCTGTGAGCTAGGCTGGCTCCAAGCTATTCTTGAGTTTGAAATGTGGAAATGCTTTTCCATTCCTGCAGCTAGTGTTGGCATTGCCAGCTCATGGCAGATGTCTAATACTGCCTACAAAAGTGCTTGACCAAACCCAGGATGATATCATTAAAGGTCCTTTAGCCTCTTTATTCCCCAAACAAGAAGGTCATCCAAAGAAGGCCCATAAATTAGCTCATTTCCAAATGGACTCAAGGTGCTAGCCTTTTACTGTTGCCTAGTTTTAGCCCCAAAATTATCCTAAAGAGCAAAGAAGTGTATTTGTAAGCCAGAAAAACCTGTAATATGGCCCCTGGAGCTGGAATTCCATCAGTAATTCTGCATCTGCTACTATACACGACCTGCATTTTTAGAGAATGAATGATTTGATTTGTAGGGGAGAAAATATCTTCCATTATGCTGCAACATCCCAAGAGCCGTGTGCAGAGGCCTATGAGCGCCTCTGGAAAACAGAGTGCTCCATATTCTCCCTCCGTCTGTCTTGCACATGGCTCCCGATTATTTGGGAGATTCACTACAAGATCAGAGTCCAGATCATCACACTCAGCTGTGCTGAGACAAAGGAAAAAAATGCCTAATACAGATGCAATTCCCTAGTAATTATGAAATAAATAACTCCAGACTTGGAGAAGCATTGCCCTGCAGCAGGTGAGCTTTCTTTTCTGCAGCTGCCCCATGTTGTTTCGCTGTGGCTGACAGAAGCCATTTCCATCGCAGAGGGTATTCACAAGCTTACAAAAAGAGTTGAAAACAAATCTTAGAATTACGGACTTGTTCATTTATTCAACAAATGTTAAAAGCCTGGGAGGCTCTGGGATTCAGGCATGGCTGAGGCATGCACAACAATCAATGTAGTCTCTACCTCTCTCGTTCTTCCAGGAGAAAGATGATGGCAAGGGAGGCTGGCATGGAAAGATACACAGAAACTCAGAGAGAAAACAGGAAGGCTCAGGGGTACCAGTCAGAGCTTAAGAGAGAGGGCATGGCCTCAGCCACAGCCTGCCATGCAGAGTTGCTTATGCCTTAGTGGTTTGGGGTGTTGTTGTCTCTCCTGTTAAAAGCCATCATTTTAATGGAATAGCATGGTACAGCTACATGGATTCTCGCAAGTTCTATACTAATAAAAGTCTGACATGTCCAAGCGCTGTTCTAAGAAAATCTGTTCATTCCACAAATACAAGCAGCTATAAATAATAAGTACTTATCAAACTTGAGTAAGAAATAAGAGGTATAGCAAAATACTGAAAGATACAGTGAATATTTAAATATTTTGAAGAATTATTATAATAAAGGACACATTTCCAGGACAGTATAATGTCAGAAGCGATGGGGATATTTTGACAAGGAGTATAGCAATGTGTTTTACTAAAATATATTTTAAAATTTCAGCACTCATTTTATTTGTTGACCATGCCTCCCTAACCAAATGTTTACACCAATTTAAGTTAAATAAAAGCATCATAATGTGTCCCTACAAAACTTATTCATGGGGTCTGGTGCTGTGTGACTTCTGGCATCTCCTCAAATTCAAGATGACCTGAAAGGTAAACATGTTGAATCAATTCAGGGCATCATGGCAGCCCTAACAGTGCAACTAAAAACATTCACAAAAGAGGACTTACTGAACTGCCTAAGCAGGTTGCAGGATGGACAAGACAAGAGCATTTTAAACAAGAATTATTTTGAAGATCATACTTCCACTCTAAGATACATTAAGTAGGGCTAGGGGTTTAGCTCAGTGACACAGAGCCCACCTAACAAGTGCAAGATCCCAAGTTCAATTCCTGGTACTCAATCCACCCACCCTCCCAAAAAAATAATAAGAAAACATTAAGCACTCACCATATTTTTGTATGTATTGAGTAGAGGAAAAACTTCACACCATCTCTGATTTAATAGGGCTCTCATGTGCATTCAAACATGGCCCAAATCAACTGGTAGGATTTTTGTAGCCAACTGGTGGAAAATTCTAATGCAAACTAGGATGCCATAATGCAGTGCACAAGTTCAAGAATACCAGAGTCCAGTTTGGCCTCTAACTCCAGCTCCACTACCTAATATATATCAGACTTTGGAGCATATACTTACACAGCCCATAGTTTGTTTATCTGTAAGCCTGGCCCTAATCATCTTACTGTCACGTTGGTCTTTCTGAAAATGAAGCAGAATATTTTTCACAGTGATGACAACACAGTAAGAACTCAGAAAGTCCTAACTTTGTTCATCTTTATTTATTTTATCATCTTTTTTAAAAATTTCAATTTCCCGTAAGTGCTCAGGAAAAACAATCAACAAAAGAAGAGAAAAAACTAAACTTTAAGGAGACTGTATTTGCCACTACATTTGTGTTGTGAACTTAACAATTATGGTTTGCTCCTTTTGAGTCCTGTACAAGAACGATGAGATTCATAAATATGTAACTGCATTTTCTTCTTGGTTGATCAGAGCAAATGTATGAGTTAACAAATAATGTGATTCGCTTGTTATAGTTGTTTCTGATGTGTCCCTTCATCAGTAATTTTAAATTTGGATTTCATCATTTCATAGTCTATGAACTCTGACAATCCAAAATTTCATTGGCTAGTCTCCAAAAGGAACAATTCCCTTGCTTGAAAGTTGGCTGTGAATGATTCATTGCAAACAATATGCTTTACCTGACATGAGAATTTTCACAAATAACCCAGAAAAAGAAGTAAACATGACGTATCAATATTTTTCAGCAGGACTTTGCCAGAAATACCAAACTTTAAATCACTACATGAGTATGTACTATCTTCAAGCTGTCAAATAAACTTACTTTTTCTATGACTTACAAACACTTCTGTAGTCTACTCATACTAAAAAGATTTTTTTAGATTAACTTTTCAGATCCTGAGAGTCACATAAATCCTCCCAAAGTCTACATTGTTGTCCACCTATTCTACTTTCCTCCATACTTTTTAGCTATCCTCTCATCTGAACCTTTGTGCTCCCCATCATCCTTCTGGAGGGCTTGGTAAGGAAAGCGCAAAGGAAGTAATTCCATTGAAATTTTTCTAAAATATTTGCCCTTCTAAAAACTGATTATTAGGAGCCATGCCCACCATATCCAAAGGTCACACAGTGCCTGTACAGGGTCAACGCTCCTGGTTTCTGCCTCCCATCCTGAACCAGCACCCTCCATTTCCACTGGTCGCTCAATGTGTGGACAAGGTCCCTGCTCCTGGACTCCGCCTCTCACCCCATACGCTGGCCTGCCATTTCCACTGGTCTCGAGGCACCTGGACCAAGTCCCAGCTCCCAGACTTGGCTCTTCACCCCAGAACTCAAGCCTGAACTCCAGCCCGGACCCACCCTGGGCCAACCAGCAAGTTTAGCCCTGATCCATTCACCACCCCATCAACAACCTGAGGTCAGATTCCACCTACCTGCAGGACCAGGACTCAGATTGGCCAGATAAGAACTCTCTCAGCCCGAATACATACCCCAACTCGACGACTGCCCAAACCGCGACTACACCCATATTCCCCACACGGCCGACCACTGTCCCAACCCACAGGGCCTCGAGGTAGATAGCTGCCAAACTCTGACTCACAACCAGGCAAGTCTGGAGGTGTACAAGCTTGGTGGATCCAGACCCAAATTTCCATAGGTGCTAACTGTATAAGTCTGCCAAGGTTCAAAGAACACTGCTATAAAAAAATGATAAAGAGAAGGAGCAAGATCCAATCACAGATCCCAACTCCACACAAAACAAATACAGGAAACACTAGCATAGGAGAAAATGGAAATCAGGCAGAGGAAATTGCTGAATCAGTAGCAGCCAAGGTTGAAAGGAAAGTGCAGAAACGTATACAGCAACTCAAATGAGAGATAACATGTGAAGTAATAAAAGAAATGTATCAAAAATAGATTCTAAAGTGGAAAAACAACTGCAGAAATGTACAAAGAACCCAAAGCACAAATAACCTGGGAAATTAAAAAAGACCTCTGTAAATCAATAGCATCTAAAGTAGGGAAACAGCTACAGAAAGGTACAGAGGAGAACAGAGCAGAAATAACCTCTAAACTAGAGAGAGAAAGGATAACTATACTGAGAGACTTCAGTACCACTAAAGAAGACATTGATAAAAAAAAAATTGGAGGAGAATAGAAAATTGATGGATTCCCTGAATGAGCAATATAGGAAAGAAATAGATCACATGAAACAGTTTGAAAGAAATATACAAGAAAATAAAATCTCATTCACAAGCTGGCAAAACCGCATGAACCAAAGTGAAGATAGAATCTCAGATCTTGAAGACGCGGTCACAGCTAGTGAAAAGATAAGGAAGGATCTCTCAAAAATAACTAGGATGCAGGAAAAAATAATTCAACATCTGCAAGATGATGCAAAATGAACAACGTGAGATTAATAGGAAGCAATGAGAAAGAAGGAGTTAACACAAATGATAAAAAAAAGAAATGGGCAGAAGTAACAACACAAAACTTGCCAAACATGAAAACACAATCGCACATACAGATAACTGAAGCAGACAGAACCCCAAACAACGTCAACCCAACTAAAAACACATCCAGACATATCATAGTCAAGGTTCAAGAAATTCAGCAGAATAGTATACTAAAAGCTGCTAGAGAAAAGAAACAGATTACATATAAAGGAAAACTCATCAGAATAACAGCAGATTTCACTTCACACACCATGAAGACAAGAAGATCATGGAGCAGAGTGCTTCAAGCCCTTCATGAAAAAAAATTTCAGCCTAGACTGTTGTTTGCAGCAAAATTCTCTTTCAAGTATGAGGGAGAAGTGAAATACTTCCATGACAAAGAACAACTAAAGAATTTCATGACATCAAAGCCAACCCTACACAGTATACTAAAAAATATTTTAGAGAGGGACCAAAATGAACCAAACTCAAGAAATGAGAACAAAAAGATCCCACAAATAGGCTACTCAATTAAACACAGAGGAAAAAGAGGTAAACAGTAGTAAGTAAACATCATGTCAAACATAAATCAACATATTTCAATTATAACCATCAAGGTAATTGGACTGAATTCTCCAGTTAAAAGAAATAGACTGGCAGAGTAGATAAGGAAGCAAAATCCAACAATACACTGTATACAAGAAACACACTTAACTCATAAAGAAACTCATAGGCTAAAAGTGAAAGGATGAAAAACAATACTACATGCTCCAGCAACTAAAAAAAAAAAAAAAAAAAGCAGGGGTAGCAATCCTGTTTGCAGACAGTCTAAACTTCAAATCAAGACTGATTAAACGAGATAAAGAAGGCCACTACATACTGGTTAGGGGAAAACTTCAACATGAAGAAATAACACTCATAAATATCTATGCACCAAACACAGCAGCAGCAAGTTATACAAAGCAAACCTTAATTTACACGAAAAACCTAACATCCAATAACAAAATCTTAACAGGAGAACTCAACGCCCCCTTATCCGAAGAAGACAGGTCAAACAGACAAAAAATTAGCAAAGAAGTAGAAGAAATGAACCAGACCTTGGAAGAACTGGACTTAGTAGACACACACACAGTGTTCCAAACAACCACTTCAAAATACACAATTTTATCTGCTTCACAAGGGATATTTTCTAAAATAAATCACATATTAGTCCACAGATCATGCTTAACTATATACAAGAAAACAAATTATCCCACGCATATTATCTGACCATGGTGCAATCAAACTGGAAATAAATGACAAAAGAAACCATAGGAAATGCAGGATTATATGGAAATTAAACAGTACTCTTCTCATCAACCAGTGAGTTACAGATGAAATTAAACAAGAAATTAAACAGTATCTACAATTTAATGAAAATTCAAACACAGCCTACTGGAATTTGTGGGGTGCAATGAAAGCAGTTCTTAGAGGGAAATTTAAAGCTCTGAACTCACACATTAAGAAAATAGAACGGGAGCAAATAAACAATCTTACACAGCACCTAAACCAACTAGAAACGGAAGGGCAAAAGAAATCCGAAGCCCAAAGGTGGGAGGAAATTATAAAGATTAGAGCAGAAATTAACTCAACTGAGACAAAGAAAACAATACAAAGAATTTATGAAAATTCAAAAACAACCTACCAGAATTTGTGGGACTCAATGAAAGCAGTTCTTAGAAGAAAATTTATAGCTCTAAACTCACACATTAAGAAAACAGAATGGCAAAAAATAAATACTCTCCTGGAGGACCTCAATCAACTAGAAATAGAAGAGCAAACGAAAGTCAAAGCCCAAAGATTGGAGGAAACTATAAATCTACAGCAAAAATTAATTCAATTGAGACAAAGAAAACTATATAAAGAATTAATGAATCAAAAAGCTGGCTCTTTGAAAGATTAAATAAAATTGATAAGCCCCTAGCTAACCTCATCAAAAAGAGGAAAGAAAAGACTCAAATTCAAGCAATAAGGAAAGAAAAGGGTGAAATTACTATACACACAGCAGAGATTCAGAGGATCTTGAGAATCTTTACTATCACAAAATTGAAGACACAGATGAAATGAACAGATTCCTAGAAAACTGCAAATTACCCAAATTCAATCAAGAAGATATAACAACTCTCAAAAACTCAATAACAGCCAATGAAATATGACATGTAATAAAAAGCCTACCTATAAAGAAAAGTCTGGGACCTGATGGATTGACTACTGAGTTCTACAAGAAATTTATAGAAGACTTAATCCCAACATTCCTCAAATACTTCAATGAAATTGAAAAGGAAGCAATCCTTCCAAAATCATTCCTAGAGGCAAGCATTACACTGATACCAAAACCAGAGAGAGATGCAACTAAAAAAGAAAACTATGGGCCAATTTCTCTGATGAACATAGATGCCAAAATCCTCAATAAAATCCTTGCCAATAGAATACAACTAATCATCAAGAAGATTATAGACCACGACCAAGTAGGATTCGTTCCAGGGATGCAAGGATGGTTCAATATACACAAATCTATAAATGCAATACACTATATCAGTAGGGCCAAAGCCAAAAATCACATGATCATCTCAATTGATGTCGAAAAGGCCTTTGATGGAGTGCAACTCTCATTAATGTTCAAAGTTCTACAGAAAATTGGAATAGAGGGCCTCTACTTCAACCTGATAAAAGCCATCTACAACAATCCAACAGCTACCATAATTCCAAATGGGGAAGAACTGAAGTCTTATACTCTCAAATTTGGCACAAGACAAGGATGTCCCCTATTGTCACTCCTATTCAATATAGTTCTGGAATCATTAGTTACAGCCATTAGACAAGAAAGAGAAACAAAAGAATAAGAATAGGTAAAGAAGAAGTAAAACTATCACTATTTGCAGATGACATGATAATCTACTTGGAAGACACAAAGAACTCCACAAAGAAGCTACTAGAATTAATTCACAAATTCAATAACATATCAGGTTACAAAATCAACACACAAAAGTCAGTGGCATCCCTCTACACAGATAACAAACACACTGAGAGAGAAATTAGAGATACAGTACCTTGTAGGATAGCACCAAAGAAATTGAAATACTTAGGGTATAACCTAAGGGAGTAAAAGATCTTTTCAATGAAAACTATAGCACTCTGTAAAAAGAGATCCTTTAAGATTTCAGAAAATGGAAAGATATTTCTTGCTCCTGGATAGGAAGGACCAACATTGTGAAGACGGCCATACTTCCTAAATTGTTATACAGATTTAATGCAATTCCTATCCAAATACTATGAACATATCTCACAGACCTGGAGAAATCATTCCTCAAATTTATTTGGAACCAAAAATACCCAGAATTGCAAAACAATTCTGGGCAACAAAGGTATGGCAGGAGGCATTACAGCTCCTCAACCTAAAGTTATACTACAAAGCTACAGCAATAAAATCAGCATGATATTGGAAAAAAATAGACCTGAGGATCAATGGAATAGATTAAAAGATGCAGAATCAAATACAAACACACTCAGCCACCTTATTTTTGACAAAGGGGCCAAACACTCTTACTGGAAGATAGTCTCGTTAACAAATAGTGCTGGAAAAACTGGCTCCCTACATGCCAAAAACTAAAACTTGACCCTAGTCTATCAACATGCACTAAACTAAAGTCAAAATGGATTAAAGATTTAAATATTAAAAGAAAAACATTAAATCTCCTGGAAGAGAAAGTGGGAGAAAATCTTGAAGACATTAGAGTAGGCAAAAAGTTCATGGACAGAAATCAAATTGCACGTTTAACACTTGAAAGCATCAACAAATGGGACTTCCTTCGGCTAAGAAGTTTTTGCATGGCAAAGGAAAAGACAACCCACAAATTTCGAAAATATTTTAACGAATAAGTACTCAGACAAAGGTCTTCTATCTAGAATCTACAAAGAACTAAAAACCATTAGGGTTTCAAAATTCAAAGACCCAATCCAGAAATGGGCATCTGAGATGAACACACACTTCTCAGAGAAAGAAATGCAGCAAGCCTACAAATACATGAAGAAATGCTCCACATCGCTAGCCATTCATGAAATGCAAATCAAAACAACACTTAGATACCATCTCACCCCAGAAAAAAAATGGCTGTCATAAAGAAATCAACCAGCAACAAATGCTGGAGAGGCTGTGGGGAAAGAGGAACCCTTCTCCACTGCTGGTGGGAATGCAGACTGGTGCAACCATTATGGAAAGCAATGTGGAGAATCCTTAAAAAACTGGAACTGGAAATTCCATTCAATCCAACTGTCCCCCTACTGGGAATTTTCCCAGAAGAACTGAAAACATCATACCGTAGCGATATCTGTGAACCTATATTTATAGCAGCCCAATTTGTAATAGCCAAATCTTGGAAACAATCAAAATGCCCAACATTTGAAGAATGGTTGAAAACAATGTCGTATTTTTATACAATGGAATATTACTCAGCTATAAAGAACGATAAACTGAAGACTTCATGTATAAATGGGTGAGTATGTTGAACATATACTCATTAGTGAAATAAATCAGACCTACATGTGTAAATATCATATTGTCTCCTTTGTATAAGAACTCTAAAGCATAAATAAAAACTTAAGGGCATAACACAGCTGAAGGTGTTATGGATTAAACAACAAAGTGACTGGATGCATATAAGAGAAGACACATATCAGGAGCAAAAACATGTGCTTATATATACAGGACGAATCAGATATCGCTCCTAAGAACCTTCAAAGGTTCATCACATCGATCACAGCACCATGCAACACTAAAACTATACTTGCAATGCATGTCATTCTTGTCTTTTTGATGTATACTGCTCCCAATGTAAACTCAGCTACTGTTATACTTTCTCTCAAGTAAATGGTTGGTTAACAACAACAACAAAAGAAAAGAGTAGTATTAATTGAGAGTAAGAGACTGGGCCAAATGCCATAGGTTTGACAGGCTACAATTTTGTGTCTTGGTATTTCCAAATGTCTACGTAAAAATTGCATAACTGCTTATGTCACATTCCATGGAAAATTATTAGAATATCAATGATTGTCAGAAAATATCAATTCCAAGCTAACTCAAAGATGTTTGATATTTAGAAAGCTAGTGATGATAAGCTCAATTACCTATGTTATAGAGTAATAGTATCATGAAGCTTTTCTGCCGGAGGGTTGAGAATGTAAGTTAACAGACCAAAAATGGGAGAAAAAGTAGGGCTATGGAAATAGCCATCACTTTTGGCTCTAGCTCCTAAAGGTCAGTGAGGACTCAGGACATAAGAGAACCTGTTTTGTAATATCCTATAACTGAGAGGTGTCCCAAATTTTCTGGTCAAGGAGATTATGAGACCTCAGAGGAAAGGGATAACTGAACTATAGTGTGTCTAAGGAGAGTCACCCAGAGAAAAACATTCTCTCAGGCTTTCACAGAGAGCAAACTGGCCAAGCAATGGCCATGACTAATCCCGAAGTCTGACACTGACAACATTTCTACAAAGTTAATCCTGAGGGGATTTGACCTTGGAAGGTACAAAAGATGAATGTCTTGTTATACAAGTCTTGCTTTAACTTGCCCTTGGTCACCCATCGGAAAAGCTTAATTATGAGGCATGAAATGCAGAACTAGATTGCTGTGATGAGCTGTAGGAGGCTTGAATCGATAGCCTCCAATGTAGCCAGTTCCACAGGTGGCCCACTGGAATTGTCGAACTTTGAACTGTGTATGCATCTGCTTCCTCTTAGTTCAAAGAGAAGAATTTTTTTTTCTTTCCTTACCAATATCAGTTGGAAGGTGTGTCATGCCCACACCCCATGCTCTTTATTACTATTGTGAAGATAATATGCAGAGTGTCAATTGTTAAAAAAAATTAATGTTTACTGAATGTGTTAATGTTTAATTGTTTGATCAATCTTACATACCTATTCCTATTAATCTAAACTGATCCAATGATGAAAATATGTAATATAAGCGTTATTAAATTTAATTAATAAATAAATAAATTCATACATTAGCAAAACCTAAAAAAAAAAGACAGTATTTATTACAGGTTTCTAGCATGTTTAAAAATATCCATGTGATAATAAATAGTTCACATTCTTCTATTTTCATGCAAAAAATAAAATGAAAACTGATTATTTCATAAGTATATTTCACCCACTTGCATAAAAACAAGACAAATTGTCCTTCAAAAAAATAATCTGTATGCAGATTAATAACTTTTGCTCTTCAATTAGTGTAAATAATGGTATTCTTCCAAAATAGTATTCCTAAAGAATCCTGAAAACATAGCTGATGCCTTCAATCCAGTCTCCACCCTCTACGTGCTCCCATTTGCCTTTATTTTGCCTGGCACCTACTAAAGGCAAAAGTATGCTTTTGTTTCATTTAATCAGGTGATTTGCAGAAAATTTGAATAATTATACCTTCTTGAATCTTTTTTTTTTTTTTTTTATCTCTTTCCACAGGTTCCCTGTTCCATGGGTTTGTGGCCCTCCCAGTAGGTAAACATTTCACAGTGAGCAAAACCATGTCACATTTTCTCATAAGCTGGTTCCTCTTGAAAACCATTCTCAGCACATGCAGACAGTGTGTAATGATCAAGTCTCAAGGTAGTTAATATACTCTATAAACTAATTAGAAATAAAAAGATTAAGGAGGCCTGTCCATGCTTTTATTAATATTCAGAGTTTTATCACATGGGCTAAGGCAATCACCTCATGAGATAATTTTCTTATGTGACTGTCACTTAATTCCAAGACACTGAATATTGGCAATCAGATGGTAAAGCCACGTGCCCTATTTCTGCCATTTCTATCCTCCCCTTTGATACATTTCCAAGTGAATTTCCCCAACTTTACTGCTCCATAGTTAGAAGCTTTATCTCAGCCTCCTTTGTATCAGTTTTACATCTTCTTAAACTGGCTATCCTTAAGGAAAATGGCTCTTTTTCTTCCTGATATTTACCCACCTCTACCCAACAGATCACCCATGTAACTTAAACTATGCTCAGAAACTAAAATTTGAATATTTTCATACGCATAGTCT
The DNA here is from genome assembly GCA_004027025.1 of Myocastor coypus. NCBI lineage: Eukaryota > Metazoa > Chordata > Mammalia > Rodentia > Myocastoridae > Myocastor > Myocastor coypus. The sequence goes on from PVJA010005613.1 coordinate 51,879, forward strand.
TCTTCTCACCCATGATGACCCAAAACCCCAAAAGAAAAAAATTTCATCACAATTTCCATGTCATTTGCTGCTTTGTTACTACAACAATAATAATGTAAATAAGTTCATACTTTTTGGTCCCTCTTGTATGTCAAAAACTGAAATAAAGACTTCATAAATATCAGTTCATGTAATTCTAATAAGAATCATACAAAATAAGTACTATTATTGTTCTCATTTTGTAAGAAAGGAATTGGTGCTTGGAGATTAATGTGCCAAAGGTTATACAAATAAAAGTGCTAGAAAATCAAATCTCTTCATGCAAGATTGATTCTATTAATCATTAGAATCCGTCCTGTCTAAATGACAATAGATACACATTTAATTCTTTTGTGTGCCACACCAAATTATGATCCCCAACATCCCACTCTTGTTATAGCCACACCCTGACCATATATATTGGTTAGGAATGATCTTTCTGCTACTTGATTTTAAGTTTGGCTCTGTGACTTGCTTTGGCCAATGGAATGTGGGCAGAAACTATAAGCTCAGCTCCTGTATTAGTTTGCTAGGACCCCATAGCATATGACTACAAATTAGTGCTTTGAAATAAAAGAAAGTTATTCTCTCCAAGCTTTAGAGATTGAAAGTCCAAAAGCTACCTTTGGCAGGGTTGGTTCATCCCTGCCAAAAAAGTTTTGTTCTTCAGGCCAGATCCAAAAACAAGCACTGTGGAGCAGCTGCTTCCCGGACTGGGCAGGCCTGAAGCCTAACACACAGGCCCAGGCTGAGCCCAGCCTTTGTAAATCACTTTCATCTGACCTCTTGGCAAAGAGAACACAAAATAATTATAGTGATTCATTATTTTGAGATGGCTTGTTATGCAGCATTTTTGTGGTAATTAACTCAACAAGGTTTCTATACGCTATGAATTTCTAACTAAAAGATAAAATGTAAGGGGGAACCCATTTACAATGGCAGCCATAAAATTCCCTTCAGTAGGTTTTGATCATTTTTTTTAAAGCTATATCTTCCACAGGGGGGGAAAAAAACTATTTTCCAATTTGAAATTTATTCAAAACTCCCTTACAGATTCCTTCAAGAAACTGTGAATTTGTGAAGGGATGGTAAGGAGAAAGTAAAAGAAGATTCAAGCCAGCAACCAGACCAGCATGTGAGTGAGACCTTCCGGGGCCTGCCAGAAACTCATTTGACCCAGGAACAAGGCCCGGCATATGAGCAGAACTTTATCCATCACATAGGCCCAATGTGGAAAACTGTGGTAGAACTCCCTGTAGAAAGACTAAAGATAAGACCCATCCAGCGTATCCAAGAAAAAACATCTTGCCAGAGTAGCACATCAGGTTCACCACCAGAGGCTGCAGCTGGAAAGAGTGGAACCCAGCAGCCAGACTCAAGACACACCCATTAGGATGAGTTTGAACTTGGTAGATCAAGATCTGGTGCTAAGATAAGAACTCTGTCAAAGCTCTACACCAAAGGTCAGAAGGCAGGGCTATATGAAATGACATAGAGAAGGAGCAAAATGCACTCTTAGGCACCAAGCCCACCCGGAACAAATGCAGGAGACAGTAATGGAAGAAATTGGAAAGCACACAGTTTAAATCTCTGATAATAGCATCTGAAGTAAAGAAACAACTGCAGAAAGGTATAGAAGAAATCAGATCAGAAATAATTTCTGAAGTAAAAAAAAAGAAATGATAACTAAAGAAGTATTAAATGCTTTTAAAGAAGATACTGATTAAAAAATAGAGAATAGAAAAATGGAATCCTTAAATGAGCAATATAGGAAAGTAATGGAATTCATAAAACAGATTCAAAGTGCTATACAGGAAATTAAAACCTCAATCACAAGCTGGCAAAACTGTTTGAATGAAAGTGAAAATAGACTTTCAGATCTTAAAGACACCCTTGTAGTTACTGAAAGGTAAGAAAAGATCACTTAAAAGCAACTAGGATGCAGGAAAAAATAATTTAATATCTTCAAGATGATGCAAAGATGAACAAAGTTAGGCATCTGTGAGAAAGAGTCAATACAAATGATATAAAAAGAATGTGGGGGCTGGCAAGATAGGTCAGGGGCAAAAATGCCTGCCTAGAAAGTGCGAGGTCCTGAGTTTGATCCCTGGTTCCACAGAAAGAAAGAAAGAAAGAAGGCAAGAAAGAAAGAAAGAAAGAAAGAAAGAACGAAAGAAAGAAAGAAAGAAAGAAAGAAAGAAAGAAAGCAAGAATATAGACAGAAGTAATAGCAGAAAACTTCCCAAATATGGGAAAACAACCTGACAGGTAACCAAAGCATATAGAACTCCAAATAACAGCTCAATTAAAACCACACCCATAGAATAATCAAGATCCCAAAAATTCAGCAAAGGAACTGTATACTATAGTATACTAAGAACCACTAAAGAAACAGATCACATTTAAAGGAAAACCCATCAGAATAACAGCCAATTTCTCTTCATAAACCATCAAGTCAAGAGGAGTATGGAGGGGCTGGGGAGATAGCTCCGTGGCACAAGTGCCTGCTGGGCAAGTGCAAGGTCATGAGTTTGAACCCCAGTCCTGAACAAAAAAAAAAAAAAAAAAAAAAAAAAAAAAAAAAAAAAAAAAAAAAAAAAAAAAAAAAAAAAAAAAAAAAAAAAAAAAAAAAAAAAAAGAGGAGTATGGAGCAAGGTACCACAAGTCTTACAAGAAAACAAATTCCAACCCAGACTGATATACCTTGCAAAACTCTCTTTGAAGTATAATGGCAAAGTGAAATACTTCCAAGACAAAGAACAACTAAATAATTTCATGATGACAAAGACCACCCTACACAGTTTACTAAAAGATATTCTAGAAAAGGATAAAAATGACCACAACTCCATGAAGGAGAGTGGAAAGAACCCACCAAATAGGGCAAATAATTAAACACAGGAGAAAAAGAGGTATACAACAACAGTCTTTCAGCTATTCTTTTGTACACAGCAGCAGAGTATGTCCATCAGCACATTCTACAAGTGGACTTCTCTGGCACCCTATGGGTCATAATTCTGTCTGGGTGTACAAGGTGGATATCAAGGAACTAACAGTAGCTCAGTTCCACAAGTGACACTGGCCACCAGTAAGAGTCATGGACACACTGTTGATGTATACAACATACTGGAACTTTATGTGATATCCTATTCCCAAACTGTTAGAAATTTTAATCATATATCTTCCATTCCAATATTTAGGTTATATTTTATTCTTAGTAATTCTTTACTACTATGAAAACTTTTTCTTAGTGGATATTTTTGTATACATTAACCTATTAAAATACTATATGAATACTCTGAATTGATTACAGATTCATATATATTATACACAACATTCTGGCCTCTAAGTTGGACTCGTGATTTAATTTGAATTTTGGGGTCTTGTTTTGAAATAGTTAATTTCATTGTAGTTAATTAATATTTAATTAATTTTCTGAATATTATTTAATTATCATTTTTTATGATTCACAAAAACTTGGCAATGCTTTGAAAAAAGTGGTAGAAGAAGAAAATAAGAGCTATGAATATAAAACTAAGGGCCAGTGAGATAGCTCAGTAGATTAAGCACCTGATTAGGCAAGCACAAGGACCAGGTTTTGATCCCTGGCACCACACTGTGCTCTGGCCCCACCCCTGGGCACACTGAGCAGATCAACGAGTCCAGGCATTGTGGCACATGCCTCTAATCCCAATGTTGGGGAGACTGAAAACAGGATCACTATGAGTCTGAGCTGTGTAATGAGACCCTGTACCAAAATGCACAAATGAAAAAAATACATAGCCTTTCCCTCAAGGTGCTCATAATCTATTAGTCAAGTATAAGAATTTTAGTGGAAAAATGGGTTTAAAAATATCCAATTTCACTGTGTCTAGACATCAGTATCTTGGCCCACAAAGCAATTTCTAAGGAACAACAGAAGTTGCAGAAGAGCCCAGCCAGTCCATGAGAAAGAAGAACAAGCAGGAATGGAGCATGGAGCCAGACAGACATAAGTGCCTCACATCCTCGAGGTCCAGGCTGCACCTCCTGTGCTCCAGCTAAGGTGGCACTGACACTGTCATTGCCTACTCCTTGCTTTCACCATATTTTCCCACTACTCGTAATACCCAGGCACCACCAAGAAGGACTTCTCATAATACTAATTGGAGTTGATGGGGGGAGGGGATCTCTTCTCCCAGAGGAGCATCCCAGCTGCTGCCGACACGGCCTTGCAGGTCTGAAGAATCTGAGAAGGAGACAAACAGTTCCCAGGGAATAGAACCTCAGGAAATAAAGCACTGGGATGCTCTCAGGGTGACTATTGAAGACTGTATCTTTGGAAAAACCTGGCTGGCAAAATGTATTAATCATATTGTCTAAAGTCCAAATTAATCAAAGTATGAATTCTTGCTTGATTTCATCTCTTAAATTGGAGTTGACAAAACTTGAGCTACTCTATCCCATAACAACAACAATAAAAAGATGCCCCATTGTGCCATGTGGAAGTCTGACCCATCTGAGCCACCTTTTCATTCTGCCAACTGCCTGGGTGAATGTGCATGAGTCAGTGTTCAGCACAGAGAATTTCTA